>PVJA010004302.1:8817-87389 GCA_004027025.1 Myocastor coypus
CCTGCCTAGGATATGATTGGATTTCTCCCTAGAACGGGATCAAGGGCCCGTCCTGGGGTATGATTGGTTCCACCCTAGGGCGCAATGAGTCCACGTCAGAATGACTGAGCACAAAAAGACTTTTTAAAGGGCTGAAGGACGAGTCAACACTTCACTTCGTCGGAGAAGCTTCGGTCTTCGCATTCAGACTGGACTTCATTGTCTGGCTTGCAGCACAGACTCTTCGGCCTCCAGCTTAGACTTCTCGCCTTCCGCCGCAGACTCTTCAGCCTCCAACTACAGAAACTTCAGTCCTCCATTATGGACCCGTCAGCCGACAGAGACTTACACGGAGTGCTGCAGTGAGTCCAAGCCTCGGGATTGAATCCTTCAGTCCGGAGCGTGCAGACGCCCTGTGCGTGCTTCCTCATCTGACTCTGTGGCTACTGTAAGCCAATCTTACAATTTCTTATAGATTGTATATTTGGTGTTAATATCCATTCCTTATATTATATCTATTCTGTTCCTCTAGTAAAACCCTGACCGATACACTGATAAAAGGGCAAAGCCACCCAACATAAGAGAATAGGAATAACTATTCTGTCTTGTTGATTGGGCTAAATATTCCTGTGCTTTATTTTTGCTGGTACACAGTGCTTGTACCACTGTGTTCAGGCACCCCTAATACTCTCAGTATCAGTGTGAGAGGATTTGTGCTGTTTCCTCAAGTGACTCAGTGGTGTTTTCCAGGCAGCCACCTGTTCTGCCTGTCTCTAGAACTCCTGGCTCCCCTTTCTTAGTAGACTTAGATCCCATGACTACAGCAGCATCTGAGGTCAGGAGAAGCTGTCTCAGCTAAGTAAGGCTGCTTCTCCTCACCCCTGATGTTTGCGGGTCCCAGCTGTGGCAGAGCTCAGTGTTTCTCTCTGGTACTTGCTTCCTGCTGTCCCAGGTGCCAGGGAGACAGAAGCCCGAGCCAAGATTGTCTGGTCCATTACTTAGTGCTGTGTCCCTGACTCACTGCCATGAGACTCTGTCTGACCGTATTTCCCTTCAGGCCTGCTGCTGAGAGATGAAAGCGTGAGTGTGGACTGTCTGGTACAATTCACCGTGCTGCCAGCAGTCACAACTTTTGGCCCTGCTGCAGCACTGCACATTTCCATCTGCTTTGTGGTTTCTGAGGTGCCAGTGAAGTAGGAGCCCTTTGTTGTTATTATCTTTGATTCTGGGTGGTGTCCCAGTGGGAAAAGCACTGTGCTGGGCAGCAGTTGAAGGTGATGGTGGTATCCACCACCCTGGTTATTTCCTCCAAAAGCTTTTGTGAATTTCACAGACTTGCTCAGTCTTCAGATCTGTGCTGGGAGCAAGGGTCTGTGAATAGGGAAGCACTTTTCTGCTATTATCTCAGACCCCAGGCAGAGTCTGAGTGTGAGAACCCTGTAGCTTGGCCAGCACTGAGTGTGATGGCACCTGGGGTGAGTGACCAGTGGGGGGCCCCCTCCCCTAAACTTCTTCCCTGAAAAACTGTGCTTTTGACAGCATGGCTGTCTCCAGGGTTGTGTCTGGGGTCAGTGCCCAGGTTGAGGTGGTTTTGCTTCTTAGTCTAGTTTTCCCCTTTTCTGTATTTAACTGGTGCACTTATGCCTTTAGGTTATAGTCCAGTGGTTGGTGCATGTGGTCACATACTGGCCAACTGTGATTATCTGTAAGTGCTGCTTCTTCTACGCATGCGCTGAAAGCCAGTCTCAAGTTTGAAATGAAGACTTGGGAGGGTGGTTGGGGTTTGTTTTCAGAGTCACAGATTGTGAGCTATTGTAAATGGAGAGGGAAAAATAGTTTAATGGAAGGGAGAGAGTTGGAGGAGGAGGAGGAGAAGGAGGAGGAGGAAAAAGAAGAAGAGGGGACGGAGGAGGAGGAGAAGGAGAGAAGGAGGAGGAGGAAGAAGAATTAAGATATATACAGGTACAAGCTTCCTATGATGAATGTAATTGATATGTATGACAAATACATAATAATAAAAACACAAAGTTAAAAAGGAATCACAGGTTGCCAGAATTACTAGTAGGAGGGCTGTGGCTTTCTCATCCTTTCCCATGGCTGCTGTCTTCCTTTCTCAATTCTACAGAATAAAATCCAGAAGCTGAAGGTGTCTGCAGACATAGGTGCCTGGAGTTCCATAACTCAGATGAAGCAGTGTCCCAGTAGTGGACTAGGACTTTATGGCGAGTCCTGGACTCACCAGGCCAGGTCCAAGGGAACTGGACAGAGACAACAATATGGACTTCAAGTGTCTTGCTGGAGTTGAAGGCAAGTGGACTGCATTCCAGGCCAAGTGACTCTGGTGGGAGCTACTGTGGGGACTGCCAAGGGCTAACTGGGTGCCTGGAAGAGGTTGAGCTGGTGCTGGCTCTTCCATGTCAGAAACCTTCAGCACAAGAGAATCTCTCAGAAAGTGTCCCTGCGTGTTTACTAAAAGGTTGGGCATGGGCGTGTGAGATTCTTGTTCTTTCCCCACCCTCCCATTTCAGCACAGAGGAGACTGAGGAAAAAGCTGCTGTAGAAAGTCATGCCTGAACCAAAGAATGAGAGGAAGCATTCATGCTTGAGCTTACAAATGGAAGTTTAGTGGGTGAGAATGATCAGAAAGCTGCCAGGTCTTCCTGAGATGTTACGGGAAAGAGTAGCTTAACCTAGGATAACTGGAGAGAAGATTTGGGAAAATCCGTTTCATCTCAGTATGCTACATCATCCACATTTAGCTGTTTATTTTGCTTTGAATTATAAGCTCTGGAGTGCAAGATTTTGTCGCTCCAATACCCTAGCACACAGAAAGTCAATAAACATTTGTTGAGTGAATTGACAGATTAATGAATATATCAATGAAGATATATAGCAATGTTCTAAAGGAAGAAGGCTATCACATATAATGATTTGTTTTAGATAATTACATATGAAGACTTATAAATTATTGATAAATGAACTTGTCAGAGCCCATCTGAGAGAGAAATTGCACAGCAGTTTGGACAGGGAAAGTTTAATATAAAGAATGTTCTGATAGTTCAGTGGTAGAGTACATGGTTAGCATTTTTGAGGCCCTAAGTTCCTTCCTCAGCAACAACAAACACATTAAAAAATCATTTCTAGCAGGGGACTGTATAATAAGGTTGTGCTATTAAATAAAGAGATCATTGAGGAAAATAAGAATAGCTTCAGGTGCTGGGGAAAAACACGTATTCCCCAAGCTAGGGCTCACTGAGTGGTAGAGGTTGCTAAGGGTCTTCACTTGTGGAACTTGCTGGAAATCTGTCTTCTAAGGTATCTGGGGAAGCTCTTCATGAGAAGATCTCACCAGAGACACCTAAAAGACCACCCAGGTGTTCTACTGCGGATGATAAGTTATTGTCCATTGTGGCATCTATATGCCAGAAACTGTTGTGTTATACAGGGTGGATGTTGGAAAAGAGGCCAGATATTGGAGCTTCTAAGGTACTGTTGATATGAGTTTAAAGGTCAAATTGGCTGTATTTGTGATCAGCAAACTAGGTGGTAATGAATGTGTAAAATAGTCTTTGCTGAGCTCAACGGAGGCGAGGCCTTCTAGGCAGAAAAAGATGAAGAAAACAGTGACAAGGAGGAAAAAGGCTGGTTGGTCATTGGAGAGTTGCTTTGCTCATGATGTTGAAGTGGGGATGGGGGGATTTATTTTGGGGGTAATAGGAATCAAATCCAGGACCTGGAGCTTGCCTCTGAGCTGTATCAACCCACCTGGGATGGCTGAGGTTGGTTTGTCCCTTTTGACTGATTTCTGTGAATCTCCTTTTTTTTTGTTTTTTAAGAAAGGCAGGCCCAGTGTGAATTCATTTTGATTATATGACACCTAGCATGACTGACTCCATTCTAGTTTGGTCTAGTCTCTTGAGACCTAGCACAGGAATTCAGAACACTGACCTTTCATGAATTTCATTTTGCAGGGCAAAATGGCTTTCTCCTGCAGTCTCTTCAGTGTCCTGTACTAACAAGGCAGCCTGTCTGTTGGCAAAGTAAAAATATTCAAAGGCTCCAGATAGATTTTCACAGAACAGTCATGAAGAGTGAATTTGATCTGAGAGTCAATATATGGATAAAAAAGGGCTGGCCAAATAGCTCAGCAGACTAAAGTACCTGCTTAGGCAGAGCCAGTGGCCAGGGTTTGATCCCTGGCGTGCCATGCCAGCCCTGCTCCTGGAAGCACATTGAGATGGTGATTGAAATTGGTCATGGTGGCACATGCCTGTAATCTCAGCACTTGGGAGGCTGAAAACAGGAGAATCACTGAGTCCAATCTATGTAGTGAGATTGTGTCAACCCTGCAGAGCCTGTACCAAATACATATAAAAAGGATAAAAAGCATAAGGAGCATATACAATTATCTGTCTGTATCTATCTAAATTGTACTGGTTTTCCCTCTGAAGTGGAAGCTTGTGAGTATAACTTTTCCCTTATCAATTTTTTAAGGCTAGCATGGCTAGTTCTCTAGTCATAGTTTAAATTTTATATCTTTTTCTATAAGGTTAGGCTATCAGATACATTTTATTGTGAAAAACACTTACCATCCTTTTCCTCTACATAGTGAAAACTGGAAGTGTCCGCTGAGTTCTCTTGAGACACCATCATTTCCAATGTGCTTCTGTGTGGTTTCCCTCTCTTGATTGCAGAGCAACCCTGTGGCAGAGACAGGGCCTTCCTGTAGTTACCTCTAAGTAATGCACTTGCCCATTCATCTCCCCTTCATTCAGTAAATACAGATTGAACTCTATGGGTGGGCCAATTCCTGGGCTCCATATTGGGATTATAGAAGAAAAACGAGTCCTCCAGGAATGTGTAGATTAGTGGGAAATAGACAGGTAAGTGAATAAGTGGTGAGATGTAGTCAAGGAGCCGACAGAACAAAAACACTGACTTAGTTTCATTTTCAACTTCAAATGAGCATTTCTATTTTGAGGGTGAAATCTCAGTTTTCCTCAGCAGTGCTCTTAGATATTCTTTAAGTAAATTTTCAACAGTATTCACAGAGCCTGATTTAGGCCAAGCTGAATTTAGAGGAAACTGAGCTTTACTTTTTAAAAAAGGCAGAAGACCCAATGTGATGTAAAACTCAGCATCATCCCTTGGTGATGACCTTGTAGTCTTCCCTTCACGATAGGATAAATGGAGGCTCTAAGGAGATGATGTCAGGGCATGGCACACAGCTAGACTAAGTGGCAAGGCAAAGGCTTAGATTGAAACCACCTCGGCGCTCCGGGCTTTGAGGATATGGTCTGTGTTGCTATGGCATCTCTGCTATGTTGCAGAACATTTTTTTTTTTTTTTTGAGACAGGGTCTCACTGTGCAGTTCAGGCTGGCTTTGAGCTCACTTTTGTAGCCCAGGCTGGTCTCGAACTCACACCGATCCTCCTGCCTCAGCCTCCCAAGTGCTGGGATTACAGGCGTGAGCCACCACGCCCGGCTGCAGAACATTTTTTGAGAGGGAAACTAAAATTTAATTTATACAAGTAAGTGACTTTAGCTTTCTGTTTTTTTTTTTTTTTTTTTTTTTTTTTTTTTTTTTTTTTTTTTTTTTTTCTTTAATTTGGTATTGGGTCTTGCTATGCATCTCAGATTTATAGTGATTCTCGTATCTCAGCCTCCCCAGTGCTGGGATTACAGGCCACTATACCCAGTTTTGGTGGCCAGCATGGTGTGATTGGGGTTCTGGGGAATCAAATCCAGGTCCTTGTGCTTGTCAGGCAGGTGCTTAGACCACCGAGCTATCTCCCCATTGCAGTTTTTCTGTTCTTGTTATATATTGCTCCTCTTTTTTTTTTTTTTTAAAGGCATTTTTTTTTGAGACTAGGTCTTGCTTTGCACTTTAAGCTGATCATGACTGAAGTGATTATGTGGCCCAGGCTGGCCTCAAATCCATAGCAATCCTTCCTCAGACTCCCAAGTGCTGAGATTGTAGGCATGTGCCGCCATGCCCAACCAAAAGCCACTGTCTTGAAGTTTGATTGATTTACAGAAAATATGCAGTATATGCTGATTATGTTTAATATTTAGCTATGCAATGTCAACAAATTGTTGTGTTGCTTCTCTGTCCACTTCATGATGGTGTGGAAGAGGCTATCTTGTTCTGATTCTACGTCCTTCAGCCATGGTGCTTCTTTGTCAACATTTTCTCCCACCTGCTGTACATACCTTTCAACCTCAATACCTAGGATCCTTTCTAGTGTGGACCTAAAGAGGATGGTGCTTGCCTTGAAATGTATGTCTATAAAATGCTTAAACTATGGGATACCTGTCATGATTGTAAACAGAATCAGGGACTGCTGGATTATGACAATAGGAAAAATAATGTCAGCCTAGAAACAAAGAAAGAGATCATGTTTTCTGAATTAGGTTTTCTATCCTAAGCAAAAGGCTGCTAAGCCAAGAAAAGAACCCTCCTTTTGGCCCACTATTCAGCACATATAAAAGCTGCAGAATGGAATTTTGTCTTAAGCTTTCTAAGCTTTCATTCAACCAGCAGCATTGGCTTCTTCTGAGCGCTCATTTTAATCTTCATGGGCTTCTGAAAAACTGAAACTTTGCCCAGACAGACTGAAGCAACTCATTTCAGGTTTACTATTTCCAAACATAGACCATGTTCTGAATTGCTTTTCCTCATAGAAGAATTTATAATTCTCCTGTGGAGGATTTTACATGAAAATGTCTATATGTCATAGCTTAAAAAAATTCTGAGAAGCCATCTGTGAACATCACAGGATAGTTAAAGAGGTCAATGAATAAAATAGTTAAGAACTTGCTAGATTTACTAGGCTGCCTCTTGCTCTGATGAGTAACATCTTTCTGGGATTATGATAAGGGCATAGTGATGCCCATTTTCTAGGCAATTCACTGAGGTGAGCAGTGGAAAGCACTTGGCTTTCCTATGCCAACCACTGGCAGGTACTGATAAAAAATGTAAGTGCTTTTGGTTCTCCACTTTAAAACAATAATCTTCATTTATATCTCCCTTGTTTGTTTTGTTTTGTGAGACACAGGTATTCCATTTCCATTCAAATATTGTGGGTGTGTGTCTTCAGCAAAATATCCCAACATAGTGTAGTAGTCCATAATAGTAGTGAGTTATCAACAGAATTGGATATGTCAGAAGTTGTTGACTTGAGCCTTTTAAAGCTCAGCATATTAATACAGCTTTCCTTTTTATACTCCATGGTTAGACTTTTCTGCTGGATGGTTAAGACCAAGATAAAGCAAACCTATATAACAAAATAATGTAACTTTTGTATCTGACAAGGTCAGTCAAATAGCCTCAGGATTAACCCCAAAACCATGTACAGCAGTTTGTAGATTTTTTGACAGTGTCAGCCCACTGGATGAGTCATGGTCATTGCTTGCCCAATTTGCCCTCTGTGGAAGCCTGAGAGAATGTTTTCTCTTTAGGTGACTCTCCTTAGGCACACTATTCATTATTGATCACTTTCCTTTGTAGCCCCATAATCTCCTTGATCAGAAAATTTGGGACCATTTTGTAGTGAAAAAATAAGATAGATGTATGGCTACTTTCTCTTAGTTTAATGAGAAAAAAGATTCAGACAAGATATCATGTATGCATCTTGTACTCTGAATGACTACTATGAAGACAACAATATGCAATGTATTAATTTTGTAGCTGGCTTAGTAACCTGTTTTAAAACTGTCTCATTGCTATTTATTTCTCATTAAAGTTAACAAAATATAAAAAAATCAATAATTTTAAATATCACAAAGTGGGAAAAACTGCCTCTCTTTTGGTAGCTCCCAACCATTTTAGGTGCGACACTATATGCCTATTGGCCGCAGGTCCCAGGCAGCAGAGTTAAGTCTTATGTCCTCTGCTTTTTCCATTCTCAGCATATAGCACCCACCCTTCATCTCAGTCCCTCTCCCAACACTCCAGCGTATATCTTCTCTCCACCTTTGCTCATGGATGTTCTAGTTAACCTTGTCACTCACCGATGCCTCTTTTGTTCCATGTACAGTGCTTATGAGGTGATATCTGTCTTGTTTACTTTTCTCTCATTGTTAAAACAAAATACCTGATGGAAAAGATTAAGGAAGGAAGGAAAGGTTTATTTTACTCACAGTTTGTGGAGGTTTCAGTCCATACTCAGCTGGCTCCAAGGCAGTGTGGCACGTGGCAGAGGGCGGCAGTTCATGGCAGTGGAAAACAGCAAAAGCAGTAAGAACAAAAGGGGAGGAGCAGCAGCAGAGAGCGAGCCTCTTTCCCTTCCTTACATTGTATGCAAGCTATCTACCCTAGGGTGGGGGAGCACTCGCACCCATTATTCCAGCATTGGACCATCAATCAAAGACTCTAGAAACCCTCTGCATGACTGCATGAGGCTTTGGGGGGATATCTAGAAACAAACCATAACAAAATCCTTGACATGGGTTTCTTTAATATACTATTTTATGCATCTAGATTAAGTTGCCATAGACTGTGCTCTATTACTGGTTGATTATTATAAGCCAGGACATTCTAAAAAGTTAGTGAAATGTTTTCAGAAATTAATCACTAGACTAGGACAAAAACCAATCAGTTAATAAAAAGAGATGAAAGAGAAGAAGGAAAGTTGATTTCAACTTGAGTTAGACAAAGCATCTTAGAAGCACATTTTGCATCCTAAGTTAATTTTTGTCTAGTTAGAATTTTTATGTTATTCATAGGCTGAGTTGTATTTCTCAGCCACAGGTGGCTTGAATGATATGAGTCAAGAAAATGGAAGCTGAATATTGTTTGGACAATTGATATTTAAGATGAGCTTTGTTGTTTTAAACTTTGTCTGAAGCATATTTTTACAGTTGAATAGCTACATGTGGGTTTTGACAGAAAATGTTAGTGAAGTGTTTTGTTCTAAGAGTGAAGTTGTTTTTATTTTTTATTTTTTTTGGTAGAGATTTAGCATTAATGTTCCTTAGGTGAACCTTAGGTTTGGGCCAAGGGTCTTCACACTGGCCTCAGACTCCATCATGTAGAATCTCTAGTAGTGTTTACGTTATGTTAAGCCCACATTGGGTGGGGGTTAACTGGCCTGGAAGCATCCAGAAATGAGAAAATAATCTTGCACCTTTGAAAGTTTCCATAGGAATTGTGGGCAGCACTAACCTAGTCATTATCGTGTAAAGTATTTCCAGCCTGGAGTAGGCTACCTTGAGAGCTTGATTTGATGACTAAAGTCAATGAAAGTCAAGCTTCTCACACAGGGACTGTGAAAAGCACCAAGTACAGGAGAGATGTGGTCATCTTTTTTTTTTTTTTGCATGTGCTACAGGGTCTATAGGGTCTCATTACACAGATTGGATTCATAGTGATTTTCCTTTTTCAGACTCTCAAGCACAGAGATTATAGGCATGCACCACCACACCTAGTCACAATCACTGTGCTGCAGGGGCAGGGCTGGCATGGCACGGTATGCCGGGGATCAAACTCCAGTCCCTGTATCTGTCTAAGCAGGCATTTTAGTCTGCTGAGCTATCTGACTAGCCCTGTGTATAAATTTTCTTTTCAATTTTTAATCTTTTATTTATTTGGTACAAGTTCTCACTACACAGCTGGGATACACTGTAATCCTCATGTCTCAGCCTCCTCAATGCTGGTATTATAGGCATCACCACCATGTCTGGTTTTCGTGGGCAGCACAACGTGGAGCCAGTGAGACACACTTGCCAGACAGGTGCTTAGACAGCTGAGCTATCTCCCCAGCCTGAGTTTTTATTTCAGAAATTCATGCTAGCCTTACACTATGTATATTTTTTTTATTATTTTTCATAAGAAATTACAATGTGACAGTTTCAAAACTTGTTAGTATAACATTCCCAATAGTTGATACAGTGCATATCGTTGTCCTCATTATAGTTATGCAAGGCACAGGGTGTAGACATGATAAATTTTCTAATGGTTCTTGGTACAATAGATTTCTTCTCTTTGATCTGAGAGAAGGTAGTTGTACACATTGTCAAATGTTCCATAAATGCAGTGTGGTACTGGTGAAACTGACAATGTTAGAAGCTGTTGATTTGAGCCTTTTGCAGTTCAGCATACCAAACTACCCTTAAGTTTTATGCGTCATGTGTGAGCTTTTCTGCTGGGTGGTCAAGAGCAAGTTAAAGCAAGACCTGTATAACAAAACATGTATTTTTTGTACTGCTCAAGGTCAGTCAGATCCCCTCAGGATTTACTTTGGAACCATGTACAGTGCTTTGTAGAATTGTCAGTGTCAGCTGTCTGGATGAGTCACGGTCATTGCTTGACCAATTTGCTCTCTGTGAAAGCCTGAGAGAATGTTTTCTCTCCAGATGACTCTTCTTAGGCACACTATTTACCTTCAGTCTCTTTCCTCTGTGGTCCCTTAATCTCCTTGAACAGAAAATTTGAGAAACGACTGAGTTATAGGATATTACAGCACAGGTTCTGTTCTGTCCGAGTCCTCACTGATCTTGAAGGGCTAGGGCCAAAATATTGGCTATCCTTATAGCCTTTTTCTTATTTCTCTGTTTTTTTTGTCTGTAAACTTATATTCTTAGCCCTCCAGAAGAAAACCTTAGTGATACTATTACTCTAAAACAGGTGTTTGAGCTGATATCACTGTCTTTCTGAATATCAAATATCTTAGACTTAAATTGGAATTGGTATTTTCCATATATCATTGATATTCTAATAAATCTCTATGGAATGTGATAAAAGCAGTTACACATTTTTACACAGATATTTAGAAATATAAGCATGTACTGAATTTTAGCCTGTCCATCCTTTGGTATTTTTCCTAGTCTCTTACTCTCATTTAATACCCTTTTTGTTCCTTGTAAACCAATCATTTACTGGGGAGAGAGTATAACAGTAACTGAAATTACATTAGAAGCAGCACACATCTAAAAGACCAGAATAACAGGCATTCTAAGCACAGTTTTAGTATTACATATTGCTATCATCAGTGTCAAAAACCTTTTGAGGTTTCTTAGGACTCTTGTCTAGTTCATCTTATGCATATAATTGTGTAGTTTTGCTCTTGTTATGTTTCCTCTCTTTTCTGTTTCCAGTTGCTTTTCTGTGTAACCCTTAAGTCTTTGATTTCCATTCAGCTGTGTTATGCCTCACCATTTTTATTATTTCTTTTGAGTTTTTAGACTAGGGAGATTATACAACATTTACACATGTAGGTCTGGCTTATTTCACTTATGAGTATATGTTCAAGATACATCCATTTATATATTCAATCATCTTTTAAAATAATTTTATTTATTTATTTATTTTTTCTTGTTTCAGAACCTTTGTTTGTTTATTCACTCATTTTTATGGCCAGCTCAGCCTGCCCTGAGGGCAGGGCTGGCGCAGCATGTGGTGCCGGGGATCGAACCATGGTCCCTGAAGCTGCCCAAGCTTTCCTAAGCAGGTGCTTTAGACCACTGAGCCATCCTGCCGGGCCCCTATCCATTTATATATGAAGTCTTCTAGTTTATTATTCTTTATAGCTGAGTAATATTCCATTGTATAAAAATACCACATCTTTTCAACCATTCTTGATATGATGAGCATTTTGGTTGTTTCCAAGATTTGGCTATTACAAATTAGGCTTTTATAAACATGGGTGCACAGATATCACTATGGTATGATGTTTTCAGTTCTTCTGGGAAAATTTCCAGTAGGGGGATAGCTGGATTGAATGGGATTTCCAGCTTTAGTTTTTTAAGGAGTCTCCACACTGCTTTCCATAATGGTTGCACCGGTCTGAATTCCCG
This sequence comes from Myocastor coypus, assembly GCA_004027025.1. Classification (NCBI taxonomy): domain Eukaryota; kingdom Metazoa; phylum Chordata; class Mammalia; order Rodentia; family Myocastoridae; genus Myocastor; species Myocastor coypus. The sequence continues at coordinate 20,594 of PVJA010004302.1, forward strand.
CCAGCAGTGGAGAAGCACTCCTTTTTCCCCAGAGCCTCTCCAGCATTTCTTGTTGGTTGATTTCCTTATGATAGCCATTCTTTCTGGGGTGAGATGGTATCTAAGTGTTGTTTTAATTTGCATTTCATGAATGGCTAGCTATGTGGAGCATTTCTTCATATATTTGTAGGCTTGCTGAATTTCTCTGAGAAGTGTGTGTTCATGTCAGATACCCATTTCTGGATTGAGTCTTTGAATTTTGGGACTCTGATGTTTTTTAGTTCTTTATAAATTCTAAATAGAAGACCTTTGTCCAAATACTTATCTGTCTACAATTTTTTGATGTTGTATTTCTAAAAGGAAGAAACACTGGAAGGGTCAGAATCTAGATACTCAGTTGGCATAGAATATGTAATGGTTGAATTGAATAGAATGAGTCATGAGGAGTCCTAGTTGACACACACATTCCACCCTCTAAGTCAGTGTTTGAGTTCCTTAGCTGCATGCCAGGGTCAGGGGGTCACTGCTGGGAGCAGAGGTGTGTGTATGGCTGAAGCTAACTGTAAGTATCCAGGGGTGAGAGACAGGAAGCCCTTAGATAACACAGGGGGTTGTGTGGGTTGTGCAGGAGCAGAGCTCACGCTGTCTTCCCACAGTGACACTGAGCTCAACCTGGAGAGGCTGTTGGAGGGGAGGTGGGAAGTGTTTTGGTGGCTCTGCTGCTCCAGCTAGGAAGTGAGTGCCACAAGAGAGTAGATTATGAGATGTCTCTTATGAAACAATGATGGAAAGTGGAATAGAACGGAATATCAGGTGTGGGTAAGAATGTGTAGAAATACTTTAAGTTCTCCATCTAGAAATATACAGCTTTTTTCGGGGGCTCAGCAATACACATTCCCTTTGGCCCAGTGATTGCATCTGTAGGAATTTATCCCAACAGGCATTTAAACAAGGACCAAAAGATACAAGACATGTAAATATTTACATACACATACGCACTCACATGCATACACACATCCATACACACCACACACATATGTTTACAATGATGAAAGATAACAGCCTGCATTCTTAACAGGTAAAGGTCAATTAACAAATTGTACAGTAGGCTACTAGGATATATCTATTTCTTGATAGGCAAAGAGGTTAGTGACACAGTTTTAGCTGTTACAAATGTTCAACACAGGAAAATGAAGATATTAAACTCTTTTGATTAGTAACTGAATTCATTCCAGCTTTGAGCTCCTATGTCACTGACCTTCTGGCACTTGATTTTTTCATAGGCATTGAAGTTTTCTTACACACTTCAGACTTGAGGATAGTACACTCTTACTCTTCTCAGTTCTTTTCTTCCCAGGGGTCCCCTAAATTTTGGATGTGTGCATTTGAAGTCGTAGGGAAGAAATTTGTTCAGTGGCAATTTTGTTTTCCTTTCCATTTGTAGACATACAAAATTGGAAAACAAGTTATCTCACCACCAAATACGATGGTGAGATAGGAGGAGGACAACGTTTTGGATATTCCTATTGCAAAGAAAGAAATTGGAAAGTAAAAAGGGACTACCGGTCCCAAGCAAGCTTGAAATCTCATAGAGAAAACTCCATTAGGTTTAAAAAACCTGGGAATCATTCTGTGTACTTGAGACCTCTGTGTTCTGAAATGGTGTAGCCTTGGTCTCCAGTTTGTGTTATACCTCAATTGATATCTCAAGGTAAATAAATTAGGAGTCTCCCCTGACCCCTCTGGGTTTTCCCTTGGGGATCTTGTTTCTAGACTGACTCAAAACTGGTTTGGACCAACCACCTTGGAGAGGTGGTGAACTCTGAATATCTGATGCAGGAGGACAGAGGTGGGGACCAAGACTTACATTTTTAAGCGCTTCATAGGTGCTGTTCCTGCAGCTGGTCCCAAGACCACACCTTGAGACCTGTGGGAGAAGGGTACCTTCTTCAAAACCAATACACTGTTTTCTTTTGCATGCTTCTCTGACCTTAGTCTCTGGAATCTAGTCTTTCAGTCTCTTTCTTGCTCCTTATTTATGGTAAAGCAATTTATACTTCCAAAAATTCCTTAGAACTTTAGTCTTTGCTACTCAACTCTAAGCTTTTGGCATGAAATAATGCTTTCTTTTCTTTTTTTTGTTTTTTAAAAAACTTCATGTTTCTCTTTTAGAGATTATTGTTAGCCAAAAATTTCAAAAGCCTACTGAGAAATTCAAAAGCCAAGTAATTTTACTTTTTTAAAATTGACAAGTAAAATTTGTATATTATTGTATGGAGCATGATGATTTGAAATGTGTACATATTGTGGAGTGACTAACGAGCTAGTTTACATATGCATTAATTCACACACTTAGCTGTTTTTGTAGTGAGCACACTGAGAGCCTCTCTCAAATATGAAAACTATTACATTGTTATTAGCTTTAGTTGCTAGGTTGTGCAGTAGATGTGTTGAAGTTATTCCTAACTGCAATTTTGTATCCTTTGAAAAATGTCTTACTCCCTCTTCTACCTTCAGATTCTGAGAACTGACATTCTAGTCTCTGCTCCTATGCGTTCAACATATGATGGTTTTACTCCTGGAGAGAGCATAATGGCCCATGCTGTCATGGTGGGAGAAAGCATATGGTCAAGAAGAATCCTGTGAGCTTGGTGGGGCCATACTTGGTCTTTTTACTAAAAGCTGTCTCATAAGAATGAATAGGTGGTCCACCAGGTGCTGTTTCAATGCCTTGTGAATTTAGACCCTCATTATCCCAAAACTTGCCAATCCTGAGGGTCCCCATCACCTCCAAACATTTCCACTATGGAAATAAACTTCAGCACACTAACCTTTGCAGGTCAAACCACATGTACCTCTAGCATGCTGGGTATGGGGTTGGCTATATGGTAGTCCTATTTTTATGCTTTTCAGGAACAATTACACTTTTTTCACAATACCTGTGCTAACTTGCATTGCTCTCTGTGGTGTGCAAGGCTTTCTTCTCTTTTCTGTGCTTTCCAGCATGATTGGATAACAACAGATGTAAGGTGATATCTCATTGTGTTTTTTTTCATATATTTATTTGCAATTTATATTTCTTCATCTGAGAAGTGTATATTCATATCATGCCCATTTTTGGATTGGATCTTTGAAGTTTGGTGGCCCGATTTTTAAAAAAAATCTTTTTAATGAGAAAAAAAGATAAAATAGCAATGAAACAGTTTCAAAACAAGTTATTAGGATGGCTATAACAATTAATACAATGCATATTGTTGTTTTCATAGTAGTTATTCAGAGGACAAAATGCAGACCTGATATCTTGTCTAAACAATATTAGTACAAACTTTTATTCTCAATGAATTAGACAAAGTAGCTGTATATCTATCCTAACTCTCTTTGTATACATATATATATCTTTTTAAGGTTTCTAATATTAGGAGAAAATATCATACTATATCTTATAAGTAGATTATAAATCAAACAAACAGTATGAATCATAAAATAAAATTTGTAATTAAATAATATTCAGAAAATTAATCAAATATAAATTAATTAAAATTAAATTAAATATTTCAAAAATATTCCAAAATTCAAATCAAATTGTGAGTCCAACTTGGAGGCCAGAATGTTATATATTATATGTATGAATCTATAATTAATTCAGAGTACTCACATAGTGTTTGAATAGGTGAACATATACAAAGATATCAACTAAGAAAATATTTCCATGCTAGTGAAGAATTACTGAGAATAAAACATAACCTAAATACTAGAATGGTAAATATATGACCAGAACTTCTAACAGTTTGGGATGGGAGATTGCACAAAGTCCTAGCATGTTGTGTACATGGACAATGTCCAGGGCTTAATGGTAGGACTGAACTACTGCTATTTCCTATTTTTTTTTCCTAGAACCAGGGGTTGAACTCAGGACCCTGCACTTGCCAGGCAAGCACTTATTCCACTGAGCTATCTATTAAGTTCTTATTTCCTTGATATTCACCCTGGTGGAGTTTTTAGGCTCTTCTATGATCCCTAAATAATGATAATTTAGCATCCCTTTGAATCCTTCTTTTATTTCTTTCCCTTGCCTTATTTCTCTTGCTAATGCTTCCAAAACTATATTGGGTATGAGTGGAGACAGTGGACATATTTGTCTAGTTTGTGATTTTAGAACAAAAGATTTCAGTTTTTGACTTTTAGTATGCTGTTAGCTGTTGTTTTGTCATAGATGGCTTTGATTGATTGAGATTGTCTGTCTGTCTGTCTGTCTGTCTGTGTTTCTCTCTCTTTTAATACAAGGTCTATAGGGTCTACCGAGTCTCACTATGTAGCTTGGACTCATAGTGATTCTCCTGTTTTCAGCCTCCCAAGTGCTGGGATTATAGGCGCACTCCACCATGCCCAGTCTCTATCACCGTCTCAGCATGTCCCTGGGACGGGGATGGCACTGCATGCCAGGGATTGAACCTCAGCAAGTGCACTCTGCCTAAGCAGGTGCTGTAGTCTACTGAGCTGTCTGGCTGGGCTTCTCCTGTGGTTTTAACTCACTTTTTTTTTTTTTTTGATGCTTGCTGATTAGGGAAATTTTGCGTGTACCTTTTCATCATTTGTGTGAGAACTATTCAGGTGCCTTGCCTGTTTAAAAAGTCAAGTTGTTTTCTTGCTACTATATTCCTTATATTAATACTTTGGATATTGACTCCTTATAAAAAATAGGGATTACAAATACTTTCCCTCATTCCATAGGCTGTATTTTCATTCCGTTGATGTTTATTTTTCCTGTACAGAGGCTTTTAAATTGGATGTAGTCCCATTTGTCTGTCTTCACTTTTGTTGCTTGGATTTATGGGTTCATACTGAAAAAAGTTATTGCCCAGATCAATGTTATGGAGTCTTCCCCATGTGTTTTCCTTTAGAAGTTTTAGTTAGGAATGTAACCCATTTTGAGATGATTTCTGTGTATGATGTGAGGTAGGTTCTACTTTCTTTTTTTCTGTGTGTGAATATTCAGCTTTTCTCAGAACTGTTCATTCAAGAGAATGTTTTGTATTTGTGTGCTTTTGACACATTTGTTGAAAAGCAATTGACTCTAAATGAAAGGGTCATTTTGGGGTTTCTGTTCTGTTTGCTTGATCTGTGTGTCTGTTTTTACAACAGTACCATGCGTTTTTCACTACTATAGCTTTGTAGCACACTTTGAAGTCAGGGATTGTGATTTCTCCAGGTGTGTTCAGTTTGCTTTGGGTTGCTTTGTTATTTCAGAGACTTTTATGGTTCCATGAGTTTTAGGTATATTATTTCTACTTCTGTGAAAAGCTCAATTTGAATTTTTTTAATACTTAATTTTTGTATTCATTTTAATGAAAAAAAAAGATAAAATAGCAATGAGACAGTTTCAAAACAAGTTAGTAAGATGGTTACAATAATTAATACAGTGCATAGAGAGCTGGGGAGGTAGTTCCGAGGCACAAGTGCCTGCTGGGCAAGTGCAAGGTCGTGAGTTTGAACCATGGTCCCACAAAAAAAAAAAAAAAATGAATACAGTGCATATTGTTGTCTTCATAGTTCAGTTAGAATTTTTATAGGAATTGTAATTGAATTTTCAGATTGCTTATGTAGTATGGGTATTTTACCAATATTTTAATGAATGACATATTTTCAATTTTGTTTTCAGGGTATAGGTATCACTACCTTGGTTAAATTTATTTTTCAAAAATTTAATTTTTTTAGGACATGATCTTAGTCTGTTTTCCAGGTTGGTTTGACTTTGAAATCTTCCTGTCTCAGCCTCCCTACTGCTAGGATAATAGACATGTATAAGCAGGCCTGGCAAAATTATTCTTTTTTAAATGTATTTAGTACAGGGTCTACAGGGTCTCACTACACAGATTGGACTCATAATGATCCTCCTGTTTTTAACCTCCCAAACCCTGGGATTATAGGTGTGTGCCACCACACCCAGTCTGAATCCCTGTCTCAGCACACCCTGAGCAGGGCCAGCACAGCACACCAGGGATCAACCCTGGTCTCTTCATGTGCCTAAGCAGGTCCTTTAATCTGTTGAGCTATCTGGCTGGCCACATTCTTAAATATTTCATTTTCTTAATTTCTTTTTGGTACAGTTTTTTCATCTCTCTCTCTCTGTTTTTGTATGTGGAGGGTCTCACTATGCAGTTCAGACTTGCAATGATCCTCCTGTTTTCAGCCTCCCCAGTGCTGGGATTATAGGCCTGCACCACCACATCCAATCTCAGTGGCTGGCTCAATGTGCCTAGGCACAAGGCCAGTGTGGCATGGGGTACCTGGGGATCGAACCCAGGTTGCTACACTTGCCCAAGCAGGTGCTTTATTTGTTGCGCTATCTCACTGGCCAGTGTATAGTTTCTTCTTAATGTCTAGAAATGTTAATGATTTATTACACATTGATATTATATCCTATAGCTGTTACTGAATTCCTGTATTAGTTCTAATGGTTTTTCTTAGAAGATGTTTTAGGTTTTCTACATATAAGATCATGTCATCTGTTATTATTAGACAAGAGGAAAGGAATAAGCTGTCCTTGCCATTTGAACATTTTCCTTCTACTTCCCAATATTTATCATCTATTTTGGTTCTTTTTTTTTTTTTTTTTTTTGGAAATTTTTTTTTTTTTTTTTTTTTTTTTTTTTTTTTTTTTTTTTTTTTTTTTTTTTTTTTTTTTTTTTTTTTTTTTTTTTTTTTTTTGGAAATTTTTTTTTTTTTAAATTTTATTTATTTATTTATTTTGTTTCAGAACCTTTGTTTGTTTATTCACTCATTTTTATGGCCGGCTCAGCCCACCCCGAAGGCAGGGCTGGCTCAGCATGTGGTGCCGGGGATTGAACCGCGGTCCCTGAAGCCGCCCAAGCTTTCCCAAGCAGGGGCTTTAGACCACTGAGCCATCCCGCCAGGCCCCTATTTTGGTTCTTTTTTATCTTTTGATTTTCTCACACAAGAGACACAATGTGATATTTAGACATGTGTGTCCAATGTTATTTCATGTAAAAGTATTCCCAGCTCTTCCTCTTCTTGTTATGTTCCTGAAAGAGTTAAAGCATCATACCATAGAAATATGTGCACATCTATGTTTATAGCAGTACAATGGACAGAACCTAGATGCCCATCAGTGGGTGAATGGATAAAGAAGATGAGACTTTTATATACAATGGGATCCTACTGTGCCGTGAGGTGGGTAAATTTGAGACATTATTATTAGTCTTTTTGAAACAGGGTCTTGCTGTGCAGTTCAGCCTGGCCTTGAGTTCACTTTTGTAGCCCAGGGTGGTTTCGAACTTGCACTAATTCTCCTGCCTCAGCCTCCCAAATGCTGAGATTATAGGCATGCATCACCATGCCTAGCTTTACGGGACTTATTTATTTATTTATTTATTATATTTTGCAGGGTCTCACTATGCAGCTCAGACTCATAGTGATCCTCCTATTTCCTGCCTCCCAAGTGCTAGGATTACAGGCGCGTGCCACCACGCCCCGGACTCCATCACCGGCTCTGTGCGCTTGGTAGTGGGGCTGGCACGGAGGTTTATGAGACATTTTTAGATGAATGAATGTACCTGCAGACCATAACTTTACATAAAATAAAGCAGACACACATGCTTAAATATTGCATTGTTTTCTTTTTGTGAGAAACTTATAGAGTAAATAAGGACCAAAACTGATGATAGATATGGAAAACTAGGAAGAAAATGTTCAAATGGAAAGAGGAATGGGGGAGTGGAAAAGAAAGAGAGGAAGTAGGGATGTGAATAATGGAAGAAAAACAACAAGAAAAAGTTTTCTAAAGGGAGAGGGAAATAAGGATTGAAGGGAAAGGAGCGGTATGGAAAAATAATTAAGATGTGTAATAAATGTGATCACATATGCCCAAAAATAGCAATAAAATCAATGAAAGGAATTAATATAAAATTGTGGGTAATATGTAGACTTTAATTGGGGAGCTTAGGGAGACGAGGAAACAGGATGGAAGGGAACTGAATTAGCATGGGACATACAAGTGTTGCTTAGGCTAGTCTTAAACTGCAGGGCTCAAGGAATACTCCTGCCCCTGCCTCCTGAGTAGCTGGTCCTATAGGTAGGAGAGATGCGGACAGTGCCACAGTGCTTGTCTCTTGCTCTGTGTTTTAACCTGGATTTTGGTTATACCCTATTTCATTTGTTTGGTGCAGTTGGGAGAAACGAAGGTGCAGGGAGTCAAGCAGTGAATGAAGAATGACCTTAAATCAGGTTTTCAACAGAAACAAATCTGAAACAGGGAGGCCCAGTTCAAAGGAGGCTTGTGTTATGGTGAAGAGTGCCATGCCTCCAGGGTGGAGAGCAGCTAGTGGGAAGGGAACCCCAAGAGAAGAGGCAGGGCATGTTGAAAAAGGAATGAGATCTGATTCCTTGGGATCTGGTAGTTGGAAAGTAGGAGAGATGTGGACAGTGTACAGGCACTGTCCTGAGCTGGGAGGGTAGAGGGATAAACACACATTAGATGCAGATGCTAATATGGTCAAGTTTATGATTTGCCTTATACATTTATTTATTTATTGAATTTTTCCATTTATTCCCACATTTGCTCTGAGCTTCTTTTTTATTTTTTGAAAAAGAGAACACAGAATAGTAACATAGAAGAAAAAGTTAGAAATGATATGGAACTTCACCAAACAAAATGATACGAATTTGACAGCATCTGTCGTACTGCATATTGCTGTCTCCAGATTAGTTGTTCAGATTGCCAGATATGTGCAGGCAAAAATTGGAGAAAGAAAGAAAAAAAGAAAAAAATTAAGAAATTAAGAAGGGTGAAAGAGAGGGAAAAACCCCCTAAAACAACAAAAATGAAGAATGAAGATAAAACAAGTTAGAAAGCATTCACTGCTCCTTTCCACGGAGCAGCAGAAATCCATAGTACAGTCATCCAAACATTCCTGCTTGCATGTCTTGTGTTTATTTAAGAATTTTATTCCTGACAAGGGAGATAGCTTGTCGGTCTCAGTGCCTGTCTGGCAAGGGCAAGGACCCAGGTTCAATCGCCGGTACCACATGCTGTGCTGGTCCAGGCACTCTGTGCCAGCCATCGAAACCAGGTGTGGTGGTGCATATCTGAAATCCCAGTGCTGGAGAGGTTGAGGCAGCCATGAGTCCAAGCTGCATAGTGAGACCCGGTACCAAACAAACAAACAAATAAATAATTCTATTCCATTTCCAGTATCATAAGTGAATTTAAAAATATTGTCTCCTATGTTTCATTCTTTTGCCTTTCTCATTTATTTGTTTATTTATTTATTTATTTATTAATTATTTTTTTTCTTGTTTCAGAACCTTTGTTTATTCACTCATTCTTACGGCCCGCTCCCCCCGCCCCCAGGGCAGGGCTGGCGCAGCATGTGGTGCCGGGGATCAAACCGCGGTCCCTGAAGCCGCCCAAGCTTTCCCAAGCAGGTGCTTTAGACCACTGAGCCATCCCACTGGGCCCCTCTCATTTAAGTTTAAATGAATCAGTATTGACTTTTGTGTATGTAGAGAGGTGGGAGTTCAATTTTTTTTCGCTTTGAATTTGTTTCCAGCAGTATTGACTAAAATAGTCCATTCTCTCTCAGTTGACCTGCTTGAGTTTAATTCTACTTTCCTCTGTTGTGTTGGTCTGTGGTCTAACCTATCCCCTAAAGGAGACATTTTATACTGTGTTGACTTTTGATCCATGCTGTTCATATGTATTATATAATACATTATATACATATATGTATATATATATATATATATATATATATATATATATATATTACATTAATTGGAATAATTTTAACTGTAGCCATTAAAATAAGTTGAAATTTGTTGGATGCCTTTATATACTCTTTTGCTACTAAGATAACCTTGCCTTTTCTTTCATATTCTAATCTGGAAAATTGTACCATTTGACTTTCTCTTATCAAGCCAACTACTATTCTAGATGATATCCAATTTGGTAATTGTAATCTCTTTCTTGCAAATGTTTTGATTTGTACTAATATTTTCTGTAGAATTTTGACATCTATGTCAATAGTAATTTTCCTTTTTTTTTTTTTTTTTTTTGAGACAGGGTCTTGAGCTCACTTTTGTAGCCCAGCCTGGTCTCGAACTCACACCAATCCTCCTGCCTCAGCCTCCCGAGTGCTGGGATTACAGGCGTGAGCCACCATGCCTGGCTGTAATTTTCCTTTTTCTTATTATTGTGTTACGTTTCTGTACCACGGTTACAGGAGTCTTTAAACATGAATGGTAGAGAATTCCTTCTCCTTCCTTCCAGAAGAGTTTGTGTGACATGTGAATTATCTGTTACTTTAAATTAAAAAAGTACTTTTTCTGGCCTAATCATTTCTTCATGGGAAGATTTGTTTTATTTTAAATAGGTTTAAAGAGATCTTTTAAGATTTCTAATTTTTGTTAGGTTATTCTATTTTAAAAGTGTAGTTTTCCTTTCAATTTTCCAGTCTGTTGGCATAACATTTCTTATAATACTGTCTAATCCATTTAATCTTGGCAGTGTCTGTAGTTGTGTGTTCTGCTCCGTCCCTGATGGTGTTTATATAGGCTGTTTTCTTCTAGGCCAGAGCTGATAGATTTGTCCATTTCAGTGTATTTTTGAAGAACTAATTTCTTTTATTTTTTAAAGAATCAATTTTATTTTATTTTTTTTTAAATTTTTTATTTTATTTATTATTTTTATTCTTGTTTCAGAACCTTTGTTTGTTTATTCACTCATTTTTATGGCCGGCTCAGCCCGCCCCCAGGGCAGGGCTGGCGCAGCATGTGGTGCCGGGGATCGAACTGTGGTCCCTGAAGCCGCCCAAGCTTCCCCAAGCAGGCGCTTTAGACCACTGAGCCAACCCACTGGGCCCGTAAAGAATCAATTTTAAAGAGCTTTATTTCTTGCCTTTATTTTAAAAATAATTATCTGCTTTTGTCTTTAATCTTTATTCTGTTCCTCCATAGATTATTTTTACTCATTTAATTAATCAGTAGGCATTTGTAATATATTCTATGTGCCAAGCTCTAGGCCCACGTGTCGGTCATAAAGTAGCTAATAAAACAAAAGAAAAGGGTAAACTCTCCTGGCAAAATGAGGGTGGAGTCAGTGGTAGCTTGTGGTGTGGTGGACAATGAAAGGAACAGGAAGTGGTAGGAGGAGGAGGCTACAGGGAGGTAAGATTATGGACACAGGGAAACCACAAAGATAGTTCTGATGGAAAGCAAAGTTTGAGACTGGACTGGTGCAGGAGTGAGTAAGGGGGGTCACAGAAAGTCAATGAGACTACCATATGTTTGTAGGTTAAGATAGAACACTTAGGCCCCTTAGGTAGTTCAAGTGTTCTAGGAACCCAGTGGAGAGTTTTTTGGGGGAGTACAGAGAGTAACTGAAGTCTTAACATTTTCACTTGAATGCTAAACTTAGTAATTTTTAGCTTTGCCTTTGAAAGTAAGTGTTACCATACACACATTTCTTTCTACATAAATTCTTTATTGCATCTTATAAGTTTCATTCCAAATATATTTGCATGCTTAGCTCAGAAGAGCATTTAAAAACTTTTAAACATTTAGAGCTATAAAAGACTTCTTAAGATAAACATTAAAGGCCAGGAAAACTTGGAGTGAAGTGTTTCAATTCCTAAAAGAAAATAACTCTCAGCACAACTCTCAATCCTGCATAACAACCTTTCAAAATTGATGAAGATATAAGGTGTTTGGATGACACAAGGGACCTTTAAGAAATTCATGACCATGAACCAGTACTTCAAAAAATTCTCAAGGGCACCCTTGAAAAAGACAATGAAATCAAGCATGACTGAAAGATATCATAGTGAATGCAACAATAGGGTGAAAGGTTAAGCAGAAGGAGGAAAAAGAATCAGGAACAGAAATATAATGCAATGACAAGTTTAAGTTGACAGTTTTCAGTAATATTGCTAAATGTTAAAGGTTTCAGTTTCCCAACCAAAAAACATGAACTGGAAGACTGAGTAAAAAAGAAAACTAAATGGTATGCTGCATATGAGAAATATGTTTAATCAAAAAAAGAAATGCAGCCAGGTGTGGGGGCATGGAAGTACATGTCTATAATCTCAGCACTTGGGAGTCTGAGGCAGGAGGATCACCATGAGTTGGAGGCCAGCCTGGAGTACATAACAAAATGAAAGCCAACCTAAACTACACTGTGAGACCTTGTCCCCCCCCAAAACAAAACAAAACAAAACAAAACAAAAAAACAAAAAACCCATAGACTGAAAATTAAAAAACGGGAAAGAACATTCCATGCAACAGGAACCCTAAAATAAGCAAGACTAGCCATCCTCTTTTTAGGCAGGGTGGATTTCAGGCCCAAACTGATTAAGAGGCAAAGATTAGTACATATTGTTTAAGGAAACAATTCAAGGGAAAGAGATAGTACAGATGTACAGAACACTGGCTCACTCATTTTCATAAAACAAACCATTTTGGAAACAAAATTGGAAAACAAAAACACAAAGTGGGGAGCTTTAATATCCCACTACCACAAATAGATCAAGTAGACAAAAATTGACAAGGAAATAACAAATTTGAAACAATCCTTCAAATAAATGACTTAATATATACCTACAAAATGTTGCACCCAACTACAACAGAATACACAATCTTCTCAGCAGCTCATAGAACTTTCGCCAAAATAAATCACATAATAGTCCATAAGACATGGCTGAAAAAGTACTGCATAAAAGAATTGAAATTCTCCCATGCACATTATCACATAGAGCATTGAAACTAGAAATCAATAAAAAGAGAAACTAGATACACTATGTAAACACATGGAGATTAAACAATACAATCTTGAATAATCAATGCATTACAGAACAAATCAAGGAAGAAATCAGTTTCTAGAATCAAATGATAATGTCAGTACAACATAGTAGAACCTATGGGATGCAATAAAAGGGAAGTTTATAGCTGTGAATGTGCACATCAGAAAAACAGCAAGTTCAAAGTTAGTGCAAAGAAAAAGTCCTAAATATTAGAATGGAAGTCAATAACATTGAAACCAAAAAGACCACAAAGAACTGATGAAGTAAAGAACTGGCTCTTGGAAAGAGTAAACAGAATAGACAAACCCTTAGCCAAACTTAATAAAAGAAGAAAGGCCCATATCATTGCAATTAGAAATGAAAAAGATGAAATCTCACTGGACAATATCATAGTCTAGATTTTTAGTAACTACTCTGAAAACCTGTACTCCAATAAATTGGAGAATCCACATTCCTGGACACATAAGAATTATAAAAAACTAAGCCAAGGAAGGACCAGCCAGATGGCTCAGTGGATTAAAATCACTGAATAATTCGATATTAGGCAATGAAATGGAGGAAATAATAACCAACTAAATAAAAAAAAAAGTTCACTAACTGGTGGATTCACCATTAAAGTCCACAAAAACTTCAGGGAAGATCTAACACTAATCACTGCTTAAGTTCTTTAATGAAACTGAAAGAATAGTTCCAGAATGGTTCCTGGAAGCTAGCACCACCTTGATCCTAAAGCCAGAGAAAGACTCATGAGAAAAAAGAAAGCTACAGGACAATCACATTAATGAACACAGTTACAAAAACCCTAAATGAGCTCGGTCAAGATGGCGGGCCGCCCGGCTGTTGCAGCATCAAGCCGGTGGCTGGAAGGTCTTCAGAAGTGGTATTACAATGCTGCAGGGTTCAATAAGCTGGGCTTAATGCGAGATGATACAATATATGAAGATGAAGATGTAAAAGAAGCCATAAGAAGACTTCCAGACAACCTTTATAACGACAGGATGTTTCGCATTAAGAGAGCCCTGGACCTGAGCATGAAGCATCAGATTTTGCCTAAAGAACAGTGGACAAAGTATGAGGAGGATAAATTCTACCTCGAGCCATATCTCAAAGAGGTTATTTGGGAAAGAAAAGAAAGAGAAGAATGGGCAAAGAAGTAATGACATAGCTGGAAGTCTGGATGCAACTATCTTTAAAATATTTTTATGAACTCCTTTAACCCTGAAACACAGTTCAAAAATTATCTGGTTTGCAGATAGTGTACCTTAAATAAATGTCTGTGTATTCAAAAAAAAAAAAAAAAAAAAGAAAACCCTAAATGAGATACCTGAAGACAGAATGCAACAGTGATGAATATCACACACATCATATCCAAGTAAGCCACATCCCAGGGATGCAAAAGGGGTAGAAAATACACAAATCTGTGAGTGTAACATATCACAGAGACACAAGCAAGGACAGAAAAACCTTACATTATAATCTCAGTAGACACAGAAAGAAAACCTTTGAGAAAATCAAACATCAATTTACGACAGAAATCCTAAAGAAAATATGGATAGAAGGACTGTATCTCAATCTGCTGAAACCCATTTAGGTTAGAACTATTACACACACACACACACACACACACACACACACACATATGTTATATATTATATATTACAAGATATATATGTATATATGTATATCATATGTATTACAAGGGCTACGGGGCTCACTATACAGATCAGACTTGTAGTGATCATCCTGTGTTCAGCCTCCCAAGTGCTGGGATTACAGGCATGTACCACCATGCCCAATCTCAGTAGCTGTCTGAGTGTGCCCTGAGAATGGGACTGGCAAGGCATGTAGTGCTGGGGATTGAACCCTTGTCCCCACATTTGTCTAAGCAGGAGTATTTAGTCCGCTCAGCTGTCTGGCTGGCCCTCCACCAATATATTAAATGGAGAACAACTGAACACATTTCTGCCAAAATCAGAACCATGACGAAGATACCCGTCATCACCACTTCTACTCAGTACATATTTGAAACTTTAGTCAGAATAATCAGACAAAATATAAAAATGAAAGGGTTACTGTATATATAGGAAAGGAAGAGGTCAAAATATCTTTAGTCACAGGTGACATAATCCTTGCTATGGAGGACCCAAATATTCCATCAAAACACTTTTAGAATTAATAAGCAAATTCAACAATGTAGCAGGATACAAAAATCACAAAAGACGTTATGTTCCTGTACATCAATAACGAACCCCTGGAGAAAATTAGGATATTGGCACAATTTGTCATAGCTAACTCTTGAAAACAATACAAATACCCATCAACTAAGAAATGAATAAAAGAGATGTGATATTTTTACACAATGGAGTATTACTCAGCTATAAAGAAAGATAAGCTTAGGGTTTTATAGGTAAATGGATACAGCTAAAGACCATACTCTAAGTGAAATAAATCAGACCCACATATGAAAATATATTGTCTCCTTAGTGTAAGAAATTGACAGAGTAAATAAATCTTAAAGGTACAATAGATACTGTGAAAAGAAAAGAATCCATCCAAAGGGAAGGAACAACTGGGATGAGGAAAAGCGTGAAAGAAAGCAAGAAGGTGGGGAAAAGATATTTTGGACAAGTGTAGTATTGCTTTCTGCTGGTCTATTGAAAAGAACAGTTAATGGTTAAATTTTTTTCTTCTTTGTAAATGTATATATTATTTTTAATACCAATTTTGCATGATTATATCTGGTAATCTAAACAATTAATTTGAAGACAACATTATGCAGTATAACAACCATGATTTCAGGCAGGGGAGATAGCTCAGTGGTCTAAGCACCTGCCTGGCAAATGCAAGGACCTGGGGGTTCAATCCCCAATATTACATACCTTGCTGGCTCCACTTCCAGGAGTGCCATGCTGGCCACCAAAACCAGGTATAGTGGCACATGCCTGTAATCCCAGTGCTGGGGAGGTTGAGATAGGAGGATCATTATGAGTCTGAACTGCGTATGTACCAAATACATACATAAATAAAAATATATGTTATGGTTTATGTCTAGTTGTCCCCCCCAAAGCCTCATGCAGTCATTGGGTGGGGACGTCTATAGATTGAGACTTGACTCATGAGTCACTGGGATTATGTGATTTAGTACTGATCTAGAGTCTGAGACTTGATCCATGATCCCTGGGATTATGTGTTTTAAGTACTTTTGGTTTGGGATTATGAGTGTAGCTGAAGGCTGATAGGCTGAGGCAGAGAGCCTGAATGTAACATAAAGAGAGACAGGAGACAGACTAGCATTGTTGCTTTCTGCTCCCCTGACTGGTTGGCTGCTTCTGTCGCAATTGTTGCTGTTCCACTGCCATGAACTGGATGCTCTCTGCCCTGTTCCCCACAGCCTTGGACCAGCTGAATATGGACTGAAACTTCCAGTAGCTGTGAGCTAATAAACCTTTCCTTCCTTCATTTTGAGTGTTGGGTATTTATCCCAGCAATGAGAGAAAAGTGCCTAAGACAATATATACAAAAAACCAATCATGGTTTCATTCCTATTGTTTAGTAAAATTTGGTATCATTTCAATTTTTTTTTACTATTTTCATTCTCTTCAAAAAATAGAAAAATCAATAACAATTGAATACTTAGGAATTAATTTAATTAAGAAAATGAAAGACCTCTGCATTGAGAACTACAATACTTTGAAGAAGGACATCAGAAAGTGGAAAGATATCCCTTATTCCTATTTGAGCAGAACCAATATTGTCAAAATGGCTTTACTTCCAAAACTGATATATAAATTTAACACAAGCCTAATCAAAATGCCAAAAACATTGCCTACAGAATTAAAAAAAAAGAATTCTAAATTTTTTTATGGTTATGAAATTTTGTATTTTCATTTAATTTGTATTCATTTGGTTCTGTATTTTCAATTACACTTAGCTATATACATATGGAATGGGAGCAGTTAGCAAAATACAAATGAAGTTCTTTAAAAAATAATCTAATTATTATTATGAGAATCCTAAAATTTATATGAAACCAAAAGTGACCCAGAGTAGCCAAAGCAATCCCTTGCATCAGGAACAAAGAAGAACCACCTTGGACTTCACAATCTCAATCCGAGTTCAAATTATATGAAAGTCATAGTGATGCAAACAACACAGTATGTTGGCACTGAAACAGACATTGTGGATTAGTGCAGCAGAAGAGAGGATGCAGAACAAGCCTGGCTATGTGATCTTTCAGAAAGGGGTCAAAATTATTTATTGGAGGAAACACAGCCTCTTTAGCAAATGGTTCTGGGAAAACTGACTATCCACATGAATACTGAATCCAGACTCATCTATCTCACCATGGACTAAATCAGTGGTTCTCAACCTGTGAGTTGCGACCCTGGTGGGGGTCGAACGACCAAAACACAGGGGTTGCCTAAGTAATCAGAAAATACATATTTAAACCCATGCTATGCCATGGTGAAATGTTATTTATTGGAATTAGTAATTTGAAGTAGCCACCGAAATTATTTTTTGGTTTGAGGTCACCACAACATGAGGACCTGTATTGTGGGGTCACGGCATTAGAAAGATTGAGAACCACTGGACTAAGTTAAAATGAATCAATGATCTAAATACTAAAAGAGAAACACTTAATCTTCCAAACCTATAAAATAGCTAAAACTCTTAAAGACATAGAAATAGCCATGGTTTTTATGAGAAGTATCCCAATTGCACAAGAAATAAAATCAAGAGTCAACAAACGAGGGAGTCCCAAGGTGGCGGAGCAGTGAGTGCCAGCCTGTGGAGCTTCTCCAGGACCAAAGTTCTAGAATCTGGAAACAAGAGCTTGCAGAGGAACTGAAGTGAGTGGGGGGCACCTGGAAACTGAAGGACCTTGACAGGAGAAGAAAACTGGATTAAATTATTCAGAAGGAGCAGACCCACAGCTCCAAGGGGAGACCGTGCAATGTCACCAGCCGTAGCTGACTAGCCATTAGCTGGAGGCAAAGCGAAACTAGCATTCTACTTACAGAAAACCAGAGAACTGCATGGATCTGAACAACAAGGAAAATGTGGGACACTGCTTCCAAAGTGGCCTCCCACAATCAACAGTTGGTGGGTGACCTCAGTACAAGGGTCCACTGCTACAACCTGGGAGCAGGAGTTGGGGGAGACATCTTTGTATGGAAAACCTGAGTGTTTGAACCCAGAGCATCCCTTGGGTGCTTCACACTGCCAAATTCCCAGGGGTGGAGTGAGGAAAAGACAGTCATGGCAGACAGACGGCGGCCAGTGGCAAACTGAGAGGAGTCCTATTGACAGCCAGGGGCTGGGGTTCACAAGCCAGGATCCTGCAGTCAGAGGCCAGGTTCATCCTGAGTTACACAGGACTGGGAGCTCACATTTGTGCCTGGTTCTCACTGTAAGCAGATCTCCGCACCCAGCATGAGGCTGGAGTGGACTGCCACCTTAGATTTCCAGCATGAAGAGAGGCATGTCCTGGCTTGAGCTCTGCCAGGAAATTGAGACAAAAAAAAAAAAAAAAAAAAATCAATGAATTGATGAGTTGGTTCCTTTAAAGAAGAAATAAAATAGTTCAGCTCCTAGCTAGATTTCATGAGAGAAATTGAAGAGACACTAGTGTAACTAGAAATAAAAAAGGTGAAATCACAACAGACACTGGAAATCCAGAATATAGTTAGTAGTTCAAAGAGTTATATTCCAACAATTTAGTTCATTTTGAAGAAATGGACAGACTCCTACATATACAAAGCCTATCAAAACTAACTCTAGAAGACATAAATGTGCTTAACAATCCAATATCAAACAGTGAAATTAACACAGGAATAAAAAATCTGCCAATTGAAGTTCTCTGTTCTCTTATCAGTGTTATTTTGAAGTTTACTGTGTATCGAGGATTCAATGCTGAATTCTACACACCTTTGATAATGTTATAGCACCAGTACTCCTCAAAGCAATCAAAAGGGATGGAGTGCTCCCAGACTCACTTATAGAAGTCAATATTACTCTGATTTCAAAATCAGAGAAAGACCCAACTAAAACAGAAGACTATAGGCCAATTTACTTGATTAAAATTTTTTATTTATTTGTTTGGTAGGGTCTTGCTGCACTGCTCAGTTTCATAGTGATCCTCCTGTTTCAGCTTCCACACAACTAGGATTATAGGTGTGCACTGTCATGCCTGGTTTTGAGGCTGGAACAGTGCGTGGCTGCCGTGGCATGTTTCCAGCAATTGAACCAGGGTCCTTGTATGCTTGCCAGGCAGGCACTTAGACTGCTGAGCTATCTTCCCAGCCCTCTGATTTCTGTAATGAGCCTAGATGCAAAAATATTCATATTAGTAAATGGATTGCAGTATGCTATCAAAAAGACTAGGTGATTTTCCATCCTTTTTACTTTTTAGATTTGTTTTTATTTTTCGTTTTTTTCCTGAGACAAGTCTCCCTATGTACCCTGGGCTGGCCTTGACCTTGCAGTATCTTCCTGTCTCAATCTTTAATATTTTCCTGCTGGCATTACAGATGTGTGTCACTACACCTAGCTGCTGCTTTTTCATTTTTTTTTTCTTTTTTTCAGTGTTCTGAAGTGTTATGGATTGTTTTGAGACTTTTTTCTTCTTCTTTTTTTTTTTTTCATTTGGTATAGCATCTCACTATGTAGACTGGATTGGTGGTAATATCTTGTATTCAACCTCATCAGTGCTGGGATTAAAGGCATGTACCACCATGCCCAGACTCAGTTGCCGGCTCAGTGTGCCCTGGGGGCAGGGCCTATGCAGCATGCCAGGCAGGGGATCGAACCATGGTTCCTGAGCTTGCCAAAGCAGGGTCTGTGTCTGCTGAGCTATCTTGCCAGCCTAAGACTTTTTTTTTTTTTTTAAAGCAAACAAAACACAAGGCTTGATTGTGAATTACTATTTTCACAATTCTAGAAAGTTCTCAGCTATGGTTTCCTGGAATAGCACTCCCTTTATATTCTCTTGCTTCTTCCTGTATCTCTAAGTAGACTGAGAATGGATGCTCTATATTCTCTATGGTTTTAAACCACTGTTGTGTAGTTTTCTTTGTCTCTCTGAAATGTACCATGGCTCATTATTTTTTCAAAGTTGTTTTATTTCCTTCAGCACATAATATGCTGTTGTTTTCATTTTATATATTGTGGTTCTTGCATGAGAAGTCTTTGTGGGCTTGGTTTTGTAACTTGGTATTTCTCCTGTCTCTCATTCACGTTTCTGTGTATTTTATGCTTTCATACCATGAGCTGCTTATTTTCCAGGGAACTTTATTTTGAGAACTTTTTGAGGCCTTGATTAGTGCTGTTATTGCAGTGAGGATTTATATGGTGTGTTTTCTTTTGTCCTTTGCTTCGGCATATTGCTAATCCAGAACTCACTTTATCTTTGATTCTATACTTCCGGTGTGTGTGTGTGTGTGTGTGTGTGTGTGTGTGTTTGTGTGTGTGTGTGTGTACCACGTAATTGGCATTAATGTGGGCCACAAGTCTATGTGAGAGCTGGTTTGTGGTAGTGAATTTAAATATTAAGATAACAAATTTCCCTTCAGGCAGTGCAAGGATAAACAGGCAAATGTTTTCATTCTCTCTCTGAGTTTCTCACTCACCCTTTAATGGACAGGTGTAACTAGAGGCCTCAATTTGGGGTTCTCCTTTCTTACTTACTTCCTTGTACCCTTGAGTGCCAAGGCTGTCTGTGTAGTCTACTGCTTTAACTCAAATGCTAACCAAACTTTTCTTCTTGTTTCAGTGCCATCACCTGTTTTCCTCATGTCCATTCCTGTTGTCCTCCCCTACGCTGCTTCCTCCTTCCCCTTGTCTCCTTGCCTGTGCCTTCCTTCTCCTTCCATGCCATCTCTTTTAGATTCCATGCATTAGAGAGAACGTATCATATTTTGTCTTTCTGAGTCTGACGTACTTTGCTCGACATAATGGTCTCCAGAGCCACTCATTTTTCTCTGAATGACAACTTTTCACTTTTCTTTATGGCTCACTGATCCTCCAATGTGTTTTTCTGTCACATTTTCCTTTTCCGCTCATCTGTTGATTGGCACCTAGGTGTGTTCTGCATCTTGACTTTTGTCAACTGTGCGGCAATAAAAATGAGTGGAAGGTAACTCTATGCCATTGAGACTTTATTTCCTTTGGGTTTGAGGAGCCTCTGCACTGATTCCACAGTGGCTGTACTAATTGCATTCTTCCCAGCAGTGTTGCTCAACTTTTCCTGATGCACTTTTATTTTAGGACAGGGTCTACTGGGTCTAGAGGGTTTCAGTACATAGAATGGATTTATAATGATTCTCCTGTTTTCAGACTTTCAAGCACTGGAATTATTGGGTTGCACCAAAACACCCAGTCTCAGTTGCCATTTCAGTACGCCCCATGGGCAGGGGTGTGGTATGCCAGGAACTGAACCCCAGCTACTGCCCTCTGCTAAGCAGGAACTTTAGTCCACTGAGCTGTCAGGCTGGACCTTAAGTTTTATTTTTTTTAAAGAATTTTTAAATTTTTATTTTTTTTTCTTGTTTCAGAAACTTTGTTTGTATATTCACTCATTTTTATGGCTGGCTCAGCCCGCCCTGAGGGCAGGGCTGGCACAGCATGTGGTGTCAGGGATCGAACTGCAGTCCCCGAAGCTGCCCAAGCTTTCCCAAGCAGGCGCTTTAGACCACTGAGCCATCCCGCCAGGCCCTGGACCTTAAGTTTTAATATAATCTCTCTCTCTCTCTCTTTCTGTCTCTCTCTCTGTCTCTGTCTGTCTGTCTCTGTCTCTGTCTCTGTCTCTGTCTGTGTTTGTCTCTGTCTCTGTCTGTCTCTGTATGTCTCTGTCTCTGTCTCTCTTTCTCTTGACAGCTCAGCCCACCCTGTGGATGGGATTTGTACAGCATGTGGTGCTGGGGATTGAACTGCAGTCTGCATACTTGCCTAAGCTTGCCTAAGCAGTCACTTTAGACCACCGAGCTATCTTTCCAGCTGTTGGCATCTTCTTGACTTTGCATGTGCTGTGGTCCCATTAGTTCACCA
The DNA here is from genome assembly GCA_004027025.1 of Myocastor coypus. NCBI lineage: Eukaryota > Metazoa > Chordata > Mammalia > Rodentia > Myocastoridae > Myocastor > Myocastor coypus. The sequence continues at coordinate 42,433 of PVJA010004302.1, forward strand.
CTGAACCTTATGCCAAGGAGGAGACAAAGCAGGTGAGGCTTCTGGGATGTGGAATTTTAGGAGGCCCACATGCTCAGGTTATGACTTTTGAGTAATGCACTGCCTATCACGGTGTTTAGGACCAAGCTCGTGTTACTTGGTTACCTTTCTAGCAGGAGAATATGACTCTTGCTCAGTACTGTCTCTCTGAGGATCAGGAAATGTGGCTGTTGACTGTTGCACGCTGAGTGGGCAGAGCAGTACTCCACTTATATGGCAGGTGCTCGGTAAACATTGATGGAATGAACCAATGAGCAGACTCTGTGTTTCTAGGTAGCAATGCGTACGCTGTATGCTTCTGCTTTTTGCCATTTGGTTGTTCTCCCATATGAGGTCCTTAAAAGTTGTTTGTTGAGTAGAGGACTGGACTAGGATGAAACAGTTTCTGGGTGATCCTCTGAGTTCCCACAAATTACCTGCCTACGTGAAGCCCCTTTGTTGTGAGGTTTTCTGGTCAGCAATAGGCAGAGTGGGGGTGAAACTATCACAGCCAGTGAACTAAGAAGCTGCCAGGAATATAGTCCTTGCCTCTATGTCTTCTTTGCTTGCTTTCCCCTCCCCTCCCTCATTCCTCTGCCTGTCCATCTTTGCATTTCTTGTGTCTCTGTCTCTTTCTTTAGGACTGGAGACTAAGTCTAGGCCCTTGTGCCTGTTAGGCAAGATCTCTGTCACTGAATCTCCCAGCCCCTCCCTGCTAGCGACTCTGTTTTAATTTTTTTCCTCTGAGGTAAAATCCAGCATTTTCATTTTTTTACAAAATGCCTAGGTAACTGGTAATCAATCATTCAAGTTTGTGGACCAAGATACCAGGCACCAATGATCCAATTTTGTTTTTCAAGCTATTTACCTGAATTGCTAAAAGAACAGTGACTGCCATGTAGATTTCCAGATCTGGAATGTTTTTGAGATGCTTTTAAATTTGCAGATATTTCTTAAATAGACCACAGCCTATCCTGAGAGGGTAGAGTGGGAGGAAAAGCCATAGACACAAACATATTTGTGGGGTTCAGATCAGATCTTTATTTTCCATTTTCTGGAAGATGTGAAAGTTATCTCCGAGGATGCCATCCCAGATGGATGGACTAGACACCAGTGACCAGTGAGGAGCACAAAAAGGAGGGGAAATGTTGCACTTAAAATAATTCTGGTTACCACAGAAAAGTCACTTCCTCACCAGAGAATGCATTCCATAAATAACTGAGATAGCTGATGGAACAAAAAGCTGAGGGAAAACACACATTCGGCGGCACCTCAAGCTGCTCTTCAATCCTCGGTGACGTTTCTATCAGAGAAGTACATTGCAGGCATTGGGAAGTAATGGCTGTCATGGAGACATTATGTTCAAAGACATTAAAAATAATTCACTTCCTTAGAAATAAACATCTAACCTAAGCCATTAGGAATTCTCAGTGAGAGACAGAAATAGCTTCTGTCATCCTGTGGCTCTCTAATTTCTGGTTCTACCATTTCATTATTCATCATTTCTACGCAGTTCACGGTGTCTATTTATTTAAAATGTGATTCCAGACAGCAGGCAGTAGTCCCAGTGTTCCTTGCCTTGCACGGCCCTTTCCGCTCTGAGAAACAGAAATTATATAACTTGTTTTCAATTGTGCAGACTGTGGAGGATTCATATGTTCGGGTTGGCGAGCTTCCAGGAAATAATTTTAAGCTGTTTTTCTGAAGTTTATCCAGACTTTCTTGATCTAGAAGTTAGACAGGAAACATAGCAAAAAAAAAAAGGAAAGGAAAGAAACCAGTCTCCAAGGAGAAGGAGCTCTGTGTGCAAATCTGCTTAGCCAGGATGGGTCTGAGCTGGGGCAATTTTGAGCATTCACATCTGAGAGGCAAGAGCCTGATACGAGCTCTTGTGTGATTTGGGAAGTACATGGATACTAATATTGGCTATTGCTTCATGATCTTAATGATTGGGTAGTAGTGTGTTTGCTGCTACAATTCAATAAGCTCTGCCAACATGCCACAGGAAAAGCTATTTTTTTCATGGCTTTGAGGTTCAGGAATCCCAGAGGGGCTGGACTCAGTAGTTCTTGCTTGGGTAGTGGTCAGAAGGCTCCGCTGGTGGGCTGTGTGAGCTGGCTCCTGGTGCCTGGTAGTTTGCCTTACCTGTCTGCTAGGTGTGACCTGGAGCACCTACAGGTGTCCTCTCCAGCATGATGCTCTTGCTTAGTCAGATTTGGGACTTAGGAGGTGACTTCTTCAAGAGCAATGTTTCTAAGGGGACCAGACAGATGTTGAGCAGGTTTTACTGACATAGTCCTGTGATCACATCTCTGTACCCTATTGGTTGAATTCTCCCAATACCAGTGGGAGAAAACATCTGCCTTACATCTCAGGAAGAGTAGCATATAGGAATTATGGCCATTATGTGCCCAGCACATAATACCAGATATAGATTAAAATATGCACTTAATATTCATAGAGTATTAAGTAAGTTAGATACCATTGTTCACATTTTACAGATAAAGAAATCAAGATTCAGGAAGAGTAAGTGATTTGTGGTGGGTCCCATAATTGGGTGGCACGCTGATTTATTTCCAAATTATTTCCAAATGGATTTTTTTTTTGTGGGACTGGGGTTTGAACTCATGACCTTGCTCTTGCCATGCAGGCACTTGTGCCACGGAGCTGTCTCCCCAGCCCCATCCAAATGGATTTTGATTCAGATTCGGTTAGTACAGTTGATGTAGGTGTATGGATAATTCTCTTCATCATAGAATCTTACCATATGAAGGGTCACTTCAAGTATCTTTCCAGTCCCTTTGAAATAGGAACATCTTATGCAGATGTGGCTAGTTGATTTTAGAAAGGGCAGTTTTGTTGCAGTTTTATACCTCATCTGAAGCTGAAATCTGGGCTGGTTCCAGTCAGGTAGCCCAAGGCACAATTGAAATCTTATGTGATCCCTGGGTGAGTCAAGAGGCTGAATAGAAAGAACAGATAATTCTAGGAGGAGGATCTGACAGCAAAGTTGTGAACTGATCATTGACCAGAGCAGTGGGAGCTATGCCAAGAGTCCCATGTGCATAGATGGAACCACATAGGATGCTTCTGGGCCTGTGTAGCAGAACAGATGCTGTCTTATAGGACCCTGAGGCAGGAGGAGAGGACAGCAAAGCAGAACAGGGAAGGATCCTCAGACAAGGCTTGGCAGAAAACCCCACAGGGGTGCAGCGGGGGAAGCAGGCACTGGAGGGCACAGACCTTGGGGGAATAACTCTTGTTTTTTCTTAGTTCTTTTCTCTTTTATTTCCTCAAAGATTTATGAGATGGTTCTAGGAAGAGCCCAAGAGATAGGAGTAGTAAACTAGTGAGCTGTCCCCATGACCTTATAGAGCTTACAGTCCAGACAGACAAACAACATTTTAATAATTACACAAATAATTACCTAATTGTGACAGACTGAATAGAGATTCCAGTTGCTTCTTCTTGCCTGCTCTGGTCTTTTCAGTAGGGGAGATTCTTGAGGTGGCAGTGGAGCTGGAAAGTTTATTTCCCAGCCTTCCTTGCAGCTAGCAGTGGTCAGGTGAGATGGTTTAGGCCAGAAGTAACCACGTCCACCACTTCCAAGTCTCCTATTAAAATAAAAACTTGGTACTCTCTACTTTCTCTACCTACCCAGGAAGGTAAATGGTAACAGTTTGAGCAGAACCTGGGACGCAGAGATAGAATTTATTTACGAGGGATAGCCTTCCTGGTTTTCCTCCATCCTATGAATGTGATGGGTGGGTTTTTGCCCCTAAACTAATACAACAGAATTCTTATGAAGGATAGTGTGCTATAATACACATGACTGGGAAACTTGCTTGGTTCAGGCTTAGAAAGAATGAGCAGGTTTTGTCCTTATCGACTAAACCTGAAAGAAACAGGTGGTACATAAGTAAAATATAATTTCAGGTTGTTTCCTTGACTATTTGCTTTTAGAATGTCTAGCTACAGCCATTTTATCGCATACTGAAAAAGGGTTGTCAGATGAAATAAAGGATAGCCAGTTGATATTGAATTTTGGATGAACAGTGATCTTTTTTTAGTATAAATGTTGCATGTGCTATTTGAGCTGTACCTATACTAAATTCTCTCATGGTTTATCCAAATGGAAATTTAACTGGCATCCTCTATTTTTATTTGCTAGTTCTTACAATTTTAGTTATATTAAGTTATATTAAACTCAAGGAGTTAATTTCTTTTTTAAAAATAAAAAAATCTTGTAATTAGTTAACTTATTTGGTATAGCATATTGCTGTACAGCTCAGACTCATGGCAGTGATTTTTGTCTCAGCCTCTCCAGTGCTGGGATCACAGGTACACACCACCTCCTGATTTTGGTGGCTGGTTTGATGTGAGGCCTGCATAGCAGGCAGTACAGGGCATTGAACTTGGTGCCTTGCACTTTTCAGGCAGATGCTTAGACTGCTAAGCTATCTCCCTAGCCCTAGACTTGAGATTTGTCTTTATATTCGCAATGTCTGGTGCGTAGGAGCTTAGTTTAAAAATTAAGCTTCCGAAAATAAACGATAATAGACCATTCAAATATCATATGCTGTTTGAAATAAACAGTCTCACAATTGTGGGTTCTTTTAATAGTTTTAATTTGTCATGGCCAAATTATGATGGTGCACAGCCATAATTCCAGCTATGCAGGAGGCTGAGGTGGGAGAATCATAAATTCCAGGCTAACTTGAGCAACTTAGTGATACCCTGTGATCAAAACGAAATAAAGAAGACTGGATGCAGATTAGTGGTGAAATGTCCTGGGATCTCTCTCTCTCTCTCTCTCTTGCTCTCGTGCTCTCTCTGACATGCTCATGTGCTCTTGCTTGCTCTCTCTTCCTCTTTCTCCCTTTCCCTCTTGCACTCCTTCTCTTTCTCTCTCCCCTTCTCCCCCTCCTTCTCTCTTTTTGTCCCTTGCCACTTTCCCTCTCCCTCTCCAAATGGATATAATATTAATTCTTCCACACATTATCTTAAGATTCAGAAAACCTTAAAATGGATTAAAATTTCAATAATGCTTTTATTTCCTAATATTATTTAGGGAATAGAATATTCTATGGACATTAGTTTCACCAAGTATGGGAGCTTAATCTTTCTAATTCTTCCAATTGAAAAGATGCAGTTAAATCTTTATTTATTTATTTTTTTGTGTGTTTTAGGGAAGGGTCTACAGGATGTTCAGGGTCTCACTACCAGATCAGACTTATAGTGATCCACTGGTGTCTAGCCTCCCAAGAGCTGGAATTACCAGCATGCACTACTACACCCAGTCTCAATTGCCATCTCAGTGTACCCTGGGGGTGGGGCTGGCATGACAGGCCTAGGAATGAACCCCTGGGCCCTACTCCTGCTTGTAGGCTCTTTAATCCACTGAACTATTTCGCCGGCCTGAAATCTTTAAAATTATGTTTGATTTTCTGCTTCTTAACCTGAGTGAATGAAGTGTCAGACAAATAGGTAAATTCTAGATTGGATTTTCTGATCTCTTTCCTTGCACAACATTCTGCCACAATCTTTGGCAATGTTGGTGTTATTTTGGATGGCTCACCTTTACACCTGAAGCCCTAATGCTGACCCCTATCTTTATCCTCTCCAAACCAATCTCATTATAAGAGGAGAATGAGCCACCTCTAGGACCAAAACATTTAGGATTTTCTTCTTTTGACTGTGGCCACTTTTCCACATCTCTCATGTTCCCTGCTGCTTTTCTTTGTATCTTCCCGGTGGCTCCTTGACCACTGACCCTTTCCTGGTGTAAAGTGAGTCATTCACCGATGTCACAGTATCCAGGTCTGGCAACCTCCTAGGAGTGTCACAGATTGGTTTTTCCACAAATGTCTGCTTTCTGGTCTGAGGGGCACTAGTTAGTGTCTTACAGTCTTCCAATAACATCTCGAGGCCCTATCACATTATTTTTCATGGCTTTTCTAATTTTTGTAATTATTGATCAACATTTTTCCCTGGCCATCTTTTCTTTTCTTTTTGAATTTTATTTTATTTTATTTATTATTTTTTTTTTCTTGTTTCAGAACCTTTGCTTGTTTATTCACTCATTTTTATGGCCAGCTCAGCCCGCCCCGAGGGCAGGGCTGGCGCAGCATGTGGTACTGGGGATCGAACCATGGTCCCTGAAGCTGCCCAAGCTTCCCCAAGCAGGCGCTTTAGACCACTGAGCCGTCCTGCCGGGCCCCCATCTTTTCTTTTTATCTTCTACCTTGAACATTTATAGTTCCCTGACACTTCTATATTTTCTCTTACTGTCCTTGACTTCTTACCCAAAATGCAAACTGATTATTTTTGAAAATTTATTTTTGGTTATGCATTTTATTTTCTGTCTTCTTGAGATAGGGTCTTGCCATGCAGTTCAGGCTGACCTTGAGCTCACTTTGTAGCCCAGGCTGGTGTTGAACTTACAATAATCTGTCTACCTCAGTCTCCCAAGTGCTGGAATTATAGGTGTGCACCACCATGCCACGTTGATTTTGTCTTTTTTAATCTTTCAAATTTTATTACTTCTCCAAATTTCTGTGAACTGATGTGTATAAGGGATTGCACTTGAAGAGTGTGCGCATTAAAGTTATTTTCATCTATCATTGTTCTTTGAATCTCTCCCGAGTGGATGATCCATGTTCTGCTGGTAGGTAGGCGAGGTTGGTAATATACTAGTTTTGTATAATAGAAAGCACTGTCACAAAAATGCAGCCTTAATGTAGAAGTTCGAATGTCCATCCTAAGGTAGAAATGCAACATACCAACTCTTATTGTTTTAACCAGCTCTTTTATTTTTTTAAATTAATTAATTATTTATTTATTTTTGTCTTTTTGAGACAGGGTCTCACTGCAGTTCAGGCTGGCCTTGGTCTGGAACTCACGTCAATCCTCCTGCCTCATCCTCCCAAGTGCTGGGATTACAGGCATGTGCCACCATGCCTGGCTCTCAGGTCTTTTAAAGTACGTGTTTTCTGGCAAAAGCCAACTGTAGGTGGGCCATGTGCATCCTGGATAGAGGTTGTAATCAGCTTCCCTTTGCTCACTTATCTCTCACTAGACTTTCCAGCTGCTGTCCCCAAATCCACTGGGAAGAAATTGAAAAGGAAAAGGAAAAAGCAAGTATATTTTTTATCTAGTAGGCAGTATCATGAGATATCTTCTTGCCTTCTGGGCTAAGCAGATGTTTAAGTTGGGCTCTTGGCTTCTTTGGAAATCACATCTTTTTTTTTTCTTCTTTTTGAGATAGAGTCTTGTTGTGCAGTTCAGGCTGACCTTGAGCTCACTTTTGTAGCCCAGGCTGGTCTCGAACTCACACCAATCCTCCTGTCTGAGCCTCCCAAGTGCTGGGATTTCAGATGTGCACCCCCATGCCCAGCTGCAAATCACATCTTGAGTTCCTCTTTTATTATGATGTAAACCATGACTTCATAATTAGCAACTACTGATCCCTTTCTTGATTTTTACCTTAGGATTGATTTTCCTGCTGATTCCTGCTAGCCTGGCCTCTAGGACAAGGTCCTGTTCATGACAACCTCAACATCACTGCCCTGCCGTGGCTTCTGCACCCCAGGATTCATGCACCCCTGGGGTTCATGCATTCTTAACTGGGAGAAAGCGCATCAGTCTTCAGCTGCGGCTCTGTAGCTCCCATTTTCTTAAGCAGATTGTGAAACGTGTGTCCTATGTCCTTAGCCTGCTGGCAGGTTATGTCGGACGGACTGATACTCATGATACTCCCTCACTGGTTCCTTACATGTGTCTCTGTATCTAATAACCCAGCTTTTGACAAATAAATTTTCATAAGTTCTCAAATTTTAATTCTCTTGGCTCTTTTATGATCTCAATCCTAGGAACCCTAACAGTTGTATAATTAAGTCTTTGATGTTCTCCTTAAAAATCTGTGTTTTGTGCTAGCTAGATTAATTTGTATTTGCATTTCAGTTGGTCTGTTTCAAAAATCCCCTTTGGGATCTGATGTCTCTCATAGCTTGGGGCCTCCATCAAAGTTTCTAATTTAGCATCCTGTTTCACATGTGCTTCACAGCCACCATGCTTTGCAATCTGAGTCATCTTTGAGTCATCCTTCTTTCTTAACTCCCACATCCAATTAGTTCTGATTTTCTACTGATTTTACTTCGCAAGCCCTCCTTTCTGTTCACTGCCAGTTCTGTGCTCCCAACACTCATGATCTGTCCCTGGCTTGGAGGAGCAGCGGCAGCAGGGCCAGGTGAGGAACTGCTTGTGCTCTGGATCCAGACCAATTGGCTCTGAACTCCAGCTCTACCAACTAAGAGCTCAGTTAGAGCTCCTGTGCTTTGCTCTGCCTCAGTTTTCTCCTTAGGAGAATAATACCAAGTTCATAAGACATGTGAAAATTGTATGTGATAATAAATGTGGAGTGCTTTGATCGTAACAATGGCTCAATCATGTTAGGGGCTTCTTCCAACCAATGAACTCATGCACCTGTGCCACAAGGAGGGGCCTGCCTGAACAGTGTTTTCTCATTTGGACTTGCACTGTTTGGCTGCTGTGGTCCCATATGCTGCCCTGAGAAATATCTTGCCTGGGCTACAGGGGACACATAGATCAGTGGACACTGAGCACCTCCTGGCTGCCCTCACCAATCCCATATATGTCAGTTATGCACCTGGATTAGTCAGAGTCTGCAGATGCTCTGGTGAGCCCGGTAAGATGAGCACAAGAATTGTCCAATGGCCAAATCACCAAATGCAGTTAGTAGGTTGTCATTTTAAGTTACTATCTATAATTTGGGGCAACTTGTTATAAATCAATAGGTAATTGATACTCCATATGACAATCATCTTAAAGAACAGCAGCTTTAATCATATAGCCTTTCTGCTCAGGAGACCACTCCAATTATCTTTGGATAGACTTGGCATATCTGTTATCCTGGAATGATAATTCTGATTATTCTTGGACTTTCAGGTTTATTAGTTCAGATAACAAGTCCAGCACTCATTCTACTGCTTAAAATTACTGTTATTGCCCCCCCCCTTTTTTTTTTTTTTTGTCTTTTTGAGACAGGGTCTCACTATGCAGTTCAGGCTGGCCTTGAGCTCACTTTTTGTAGCACAGGTTGGTCTCGAACTTGCACTGATCCTCCTGCCCCAGCCTCCCGAGTGCCGGGATTACAGGAATGTGCCACCACAGCCGGCTTGCTTGTTATTTTAAACTAACTTTTTGGCACAATATTTTGAAAATCCATGCAATGATTTCAACCTACGTTTCAAAAAATTTCCTTCCAACCCCCATTATTTCACTCTAAGCCCCATGCAAATTAGGCACAACTGGAATCTCCAAGGTAAAAACCATCACTGTTCCTTTCCTGTATCTAGTCTCTTCGTTATATTGCTCCCATGTTTGTTGCTACCTTTGCTTGTCTTAAACTCCTCCTCCACCTTGGGAGGACCTCGCCAGGCATGACTTCCCTTGTGCCTGTCCATCTCCCCTAAGTGGAATCTGAGCAGTTGACTCAGCTGCCCCTCTGTACTTCCTCCTGTGAGCTTCCTACAGCGGTGGTAACCATCGACCTCATGTAGCAATAGCCTGGCAGTTTAGCCTCTCTTTAAGTTTTTCTTCTCACCTCAGGTAGCACAGTAGCAGCCAGGGCCTACTGTAGTGCCAGGAATCTAGGAGGTCATCAATAAATGCTTACTGAGTTGTGAAGTTATGCTGAAAGCCTAACACAGTTACCATGTTTCTCTGGGTAGTCTAAGATTGGGGTCGTGGGACACAGACAGTGGAGCAGGTAATTGCATGTGGAATGACTGTGTCTGAGAAATACCCTTGGGAGGAAGTGAAGGTGGCAGGATAAGGTAGATAAAGTTACTGGAATATGATTGCAGCCAGACTTTCAGCCTATCCTTTGGGAACTCTTGAGCAGGTTTGGTGCTTTAGCATAGCCCCCTATTGAGGGACAGGGAGCCATGTCCCTGGTGGCTTTTATGGTTTGTGTGTAGTTGTTCCACCAAAGTTCGTGTAGTCATTGGGTCAGGCTTCTATAGTTTGTGATTAATTCATAATCCAATGCTGGCATTATAGGGGTGAGTGCTACACCTGCCCTGGGGTGGACGGTCTGCATACAATGTGGAGAAGGGAGAGAGGCTTGCTAACTGTGGCAGCAGCTGCCCCTCCCTTTTTGGCTCTTGCTGTTTTGCTGCTTTCCACCTCCACGAACTGCTTCCCTATATGCTGCTTTGCCTTGAAGCCAGCTGAGTATGGACTGAAACATCCACTAACTGTGAGCTAAATAAATCTGTCCTTCCTTCATTTTGGGTGTTGGGCATTTTGTCCCATCCATGAGAGAAAAGCCACCACGACAGTGGCCCAATTCCCAGATATCACTTTGAGGAATCTTCAACATCCTTCTTCAATATTAGGCCAACAGTGGCTACTGCTTTCTGAGGTCAGTGTCCTCCATGGGGATCCCCTCTCCTCCAGACGCAGTTTGCTGCTTGTGATTGGCTCTGAGGTGAAAAATGCCAACTCCCATCCTCTTATAATTCGGTCCAAATTCGACATCAGCAAAACTGTTATGTGCAGGTCAGATAGTAAATATTTAAATCCCTGTGGATACAGTTTCTATCATAGCTATTCAGTCTGCTGTGGTAGTGAAACACCAACTGTGGACAGTTGGCAAAAAGATAAGCATACTGTCTTTCAGTAAAAGTTTATTTACAGCAACAAGTTTCAGGCTGAATTCGTCCACAGGTTGTGGTTTGCTGACCCCTGGTCTAAAGAGCACTAAAAAAAAAAAAAAAAAAAAAAAAATTTATTTTACTTTTTTCTTGTTTCAGAACTTTTGTTTGTTTATTTTTATGGCCGGCTCAGCCTGCCCTGAGGGCAGGGCTGGCACAGCATGTGGTGCCGGGGATTGAACCGCCGTCCTGCAGCTGCCTAAGCTTTCCTAAGCAGGCGCTTTAGACCACTGAGCCATCCTCCCGGGCCCCTAAACAGCACTAAATTTCAAGAGAGAATGTAAAGAGTTTTCTCAAAGTAAAGGTCTGCAGTTTGTGCCCTGTTTGGAAGTAAAGTTTTGATTCCTTGGAAAAATGAAAGGTTTTTGTTTTGTGGATTTCGTTTTGTTCTAAATAGTTAAGATTTTTGATTTAGTCACTTGCCTCTAAAGAAGGGACATTATTCTCTTATGTGTTTTGTATTTTGAGCTTTTGCTTTTGTATGGTAAGAACGTTTCATAAAATTCTTTTCTCAATATTATTTTAACTCATGTCCCAAGAATAGTTTTAGAGTGTATTCATGACCTCAATATAAAAACAAAGATTTTAACAATTTCTATTCAAGGTAGATTTAAAATTTCCTCTCCTTATCTTAATGAAAACTTAAACTTCCTTATCTGTGAGAAGAAAAGTCATGGTTGGAATGCTTCTCAGGGAAAAAGCCACTTGTTTAATTAAATAATTCCATGTTTCAAATCTGATTATTAGAATGACGTGGGGGCAAATGACCCTCTCCCAGGCCCTAGTGACGGGGATGGGGAAAATGTGGAGCTTACATGTGCAGTGCTTCCAGTGACTGTGGGTAGACGGACCCCTCAGAGAAGTAATGTTCACAGGTTGTTTCTCATTATGTGGACAATAATCCCACATTTAAAAATCACTTGGCATCATTAAAAAAATTTTTTTTTTGAGGTCAAATGCTTTTTAAGTATTGTTCATGTTTGTGGTTCACAATGATCACATTCATCATGGGGGATTTGTACATGTACATGTACCGAGACATCTTAATTGTTTTTATTTTTGTTTTTCTTTTTTCCCTCACTTCCCTCCAACCCTTCTTTCATTTACCAAAACTCTATTCCTCCTTCAATTCTTTTTTACTTTAAATTCTTTTCCTCGCCTTGTCTCTCCTCTCCTCTCCTCTCCTCTCCTCTCCTCCCCTCCCCTCTCCTCTCCTCTCTTCTCCTCTCCTCTCCTCTCCTTGCACCATCTCTCATTTCCCTTCTCACTTGAACAAGTTCTTATGACTTCCTACTATCTACCCTCCATCTTGCTCCTTATACTGTGGACTTCTCACCTAAGAGAAACTCTGTGATATTTAAATTGGCATGTCTGACTTATTTCACTGAAGATTTTGGTCTTGAGATGCAACCATATTAAAGATCCCTGTATTGGACACCAAATTACTTCAAGGTGTTATGTCACCTGGTAAAAAGAAAGGGCAATAAGTGCTGGGGAAGATAGCTAAATAGTTTAAGTGCCTGCATGGTAAACACAGTGACCCATGTTCACTCCCTGGTAATGCATGCTGTGCCAGCGCTGAAACTGGGCATGGTGGCACACACCTGTAATCCCAGCACTGGGGAAGCTGAGACAGGAGGATCACTATGAGTCTGAGCTGCATAGTAAGACCATGTACTAAACAAACAAACAAACAAACAAACAAAAAACAAACAAATAAATAGGTGCAAGGGAGATAGCTCAGTAGAATAAGAACTCTCCTGGGAAGTGCAAGGGCCTGAGTTCAATCCCTGGTTCTGGAAAAAAAAAAATGGCAAGAAACAAAATGGGATGATGAAGGTCAACAAAAGGCCACAGGCAGCTAGACTCTTGACATTTATTTTTATTTTTTTATTCATTTTAATGGAAAAAGATAAAATAGCAATGAAACAGTTTCAAAACAAGTTAGAAGGATGGTTACAATAATTAATCCATGCATATTGTTGTCTTTATAGTAGTTATTCAGAGGACAAGATACAGACCTGATATCTTGTCTAAACAATATTAGTACAAACTTTTATTCTCAAAAGTCTCAAAGACAAGATAGCTGTATATCTATCCTAACTCTCTTGTGTTTATATATATATATATATATATATATATATATATATATGTATATATGTGTGTGTGTGTATATATATATATATATATATATTTCTTTTTAAAGTTTCTAATACTAGGAGAAAAATCACACTATGTCTTATAAGTCGATTGTAAGACAGATATTATGAATCATAAAACAAAAAGTATAAACAACATTCAGAAAATTAATTATTGATTAATTAAAATTAAATTAAAAAATTTAAAACAATATTCCAATATTTAAATCAAATTTTTAGAATTAATTTTTTTATTTTTTTTTGAGACAGGGTCTCACTATGCAGTTCAGACTGGCCTTGTGCTCACTTTTGTCGCCCAGGCTGGTCTCGAACTCACACCGATCCTCCTGCCTCAGCCTCCCAAGTACTGGGATTACAGGCTTGCGCCATCACGCCCGGCTAGAATTAATTTTATTATTATTATTATTTTCCTTGTTTCAGAACTTTTGTTTGTTTGCTTATTTATTTTTCTGGCCGGCTCAGCCCGCCCTCAGGGCAGGGCTGGCGCAGCATGTGGTGCCGGGGATCGAACCGTGGTCCCTGCAGCTTCCCAAGCTTTCCCAAGCAGGCACTTTAGACCACTGAGCCATCCTGCTGGGCCCCTTAAATCAAATTTTGAGTCCAACTTAGTCAGAATGTTGTGTATCATATGTATGAATCTGTAATCAATTCAGAGTACTCACATAGTATTTGAGTAGTTGAATATATACAAAGATATCAACTAAGAAAAAGTTTCCATGGTAGTAAAGAATTACTAAGAATAAAACATAACATAAATACTGGAATGGCAAATATATGACCAGAACTTCTTAACAGTTTGGGGATAGGATATCATACAAAGTTCGAGTATGGACATGGACAGTGCCCATGATGCTTACTGGTTGCCAGGTGTCACTTGTGGGACTGAGCTACTGCTATTTCCCTGTTATCCACCCTGTGAAAACAGAGAGAATCATGACCCATATGGTGTAGGAGAAGTCCATTTGTAGAATATGCTGATGGATATATTCTGCTGCTGTATACAAAAAAATGGTTGAAAGACTGTTGTATACTTTTTCTCCTGTGTTTAATTGGTTGCCCTATTTGGTGTTTTTTTTTTTTTTTTTTTTTTTTTTCCACTCTCCTTCATGGAGTTGTGATCATTTTGATCCCTCTCTGGAATATCTTTTAGTAAACTGTATAGGGTTGGCTTTGCCATCATGAAATTCTTTAGTTGTTATTTGTCCTGGAAGTATTTCACTTCTCCACTGAACTTGAAAGAGTTTTGCAGGGTATATCAATCTGGGCTGAAATTTGTTTTCTTGTAAGACTTGTAGTACTTTGCTCCATGTTCTTCTTGACTAGATGGTTCGTAAAGAAAAATCTGCCATTATTGTGATGCCATTTTTCTTTAAATGTGATGGTTCCTTCCTCTAGCAGCTCTTAGTATACTGTTCCTGTGCTGAGTTTCTGGGATCTTGATTATTATATGTCTGGGTATGATTTCAATTGGGTTGATGTTATTTGGAGTTCTGTATGCTTCGGTTACTGAATGTGAAATTGTTTCCCCGTATTTGGGAAGTTTTCTGTTATTATTTCTGCCTGTATTCTTTTTATATCATTTGTATTGACTCTTTTCTCATTGATGCCTATTAGTGTTACGTTGTTCATCTTTTATCCTCTTGCAGATGTTGAATTATTTTTTCTTGCATCCTAGTTGTTGTTAAGAGATCTTTTCTTAGCTCTTCACTAACTTCAATGGTGTCTTTAAGGTTCAAAAGTCTATTTTCACTTTCATTGAAATGGTTTTGTCAGCTTGTAATTGAGGTTTTAAATTACTTTAAATTAAATTACTTCAGCACTTTGAATCTGTTTCATACATTCTGTTACTTTCCTATATTGCTTTTTGTTTGTTTTTTGTTTTGTGAGACTGGGGATTGAACTCAGGTTCTGCATTTGCCAGGCAAGCCCTCATTCTAGTGAGCTATCTCCCCAGCCCCTACTCTCCTGTATTGCTCATTTAAGGATTCCATCATTTTTCTATTCTCCTCTGATTTTTTTTTATCAGTGTCTTCTTTAGAAGTACTTAGTACTTCTTTTATTATAGGTATTCTTTCTTTTTTTTTTTTTAACTTCAGACATTATTTCTCATCTGATTTCTTCTATACCTTTTCTGCAGTTGATTCTTTACTTCAGATGTTATTATTTCAGAGACTTCAGGCAAACATCTTTTTTTTTTTTTTTTTTTTTTTTTTTTTTTTTTTTTTTTTTTTTTTTTTTTTTTTTTTTTTTTTTTTTTGTTATTTTTTTTTTTTTTTTTTTTTTTTTTTTTTGTGGAACTGGGGATTGAACTCAGGCCATTACTTTTGCCAGGCAAGCACTTATTCTACTGAGCTATCTTCCTATCCCCTATTTCAGAGACTTCAGGTGTGTGATTTCCAATATCTTCTGTGCTGTTGTTTCCTGCATTTGTTCTGGGTGGGCTTGGGGCCTGAGAGCATATTTTGCTCCTTCTCTTTGTCATTTTGTATAGCCTTGCACTCTGACCTTTGGTGTAGAGCTTTGGTAGAGTTTTTTCCTTAGTACCATATCTGGATCTACCAAGTTCAAAGTTGTCCAGGTGGACGTGGCTTGGGTCTAGCTGCTGTGCTCCACTTCTTCCTGTTGTGACCTTGGAGGTGAACCTGCTGTGCTACTCTGGCAAGATGTTCTGCTGCTGTATCATCTGGATGGGTTTTGTTTCTGCCATCTCTGCAGCGAGCTCTGTGGCAGTTTTCTACACTGGGCCTGTCTGATGATGGATGAAGTTCCACTCACATGCCAGGCTTTGTTGCTGGGTTGAATGAGTTTCCAGCGGGCCCAGAGTGGTCTCACTGACACACTGGGCTTGGTTGCTGGGTCAAATGGGTTTCTGGTGGGCGCAGGGCAATTGCACTCACACACTGGGCCTAGTTGCTGGATTTAGTAGACATTTATTGATTGAGGAAAATAGTGAGAGAATTATCAGATGACTCAGAAGTGGTGGTAGTCTTACGCTAATGAAGTCTTTCTATTAATGAGGACAATGAGGAGAGATGACAGGTTACCAGAGAGTATCCTTGGTCTAATCAGACTCTAAGGCCAGTAGAAGTACAGCTTTGTACATCCCCTAGATTTAATTTATACTATTTTGCTCCTAATATATCTATGTACTTAAAAATGCCTCAAATTTATTTTTTTATGCCACAGTAGTACTCCATCAGAGTACCATATTTCTTTTTCAAATTTTAAGAAGGAAAAAATAAAACAATTTTTATATAGGATAATAGGACACTAACAATAATCAATACATCGCACATTGTTATCTTTAGAGTACTTACTCAGAGTGCATGATATAGGCATTACGTATTGCACAGATAATAGTAGCACAAACCTGTAGGGATACATTGGTCTCTTGGTGATCTCCAGTAGAAAACAATGGGAGGATCCAGAAAATAAAGATGAGATAATAGCTGAGGCCAGGTGGTAGACCATGCCTGACTGGCAAATGACCCTAGAACAATAGCAGGGGCATTTATTTATACCTTTGCAAAGTTTCAAGACACCAGGTAACCTAGTGGTTAGTAGCTCACAATGTCCAGGAAGGATGTTTTTCTCAAGACTGAGGTAGCTTGACTGCTTTAGGCAATGAGGCCTGATCCTGCCTTCCCACATAGGACCAATTTCAAGCTTTAGTGGCTCCTGATACAAACCTTTCTTTTCAGTGAACTAAGAGAATGTGGTAGTATAATTATATATATATATATATATATATATATATATATATATATATATATATACCAATTCACTATATCTGTTACACATTCTGAATACTATTTGTTCATTCAGCTTCTTACTACATGATAAGACTATAAAATGTTGTGGTTATCCTTCTGTCTCAGCCTCCCCAGTGCCGGGATTACAGGTGTGCACCACCACGCCCTATTTTTGGGCCAGCCTTGCACACTCAGGGTTCCGGGGCCAACATGGTATGCAGTACCAGGTATGAAACTTGGGCACTTGCACTTGCTAGATGCGTGCTTAGACTGCCAAGCTATTTCACCATCCCCTTTTTTTTTTTTTTAATAATTTTTATTTTATTTTATTTTTTTCTTGTTTCAGAACTTTATTTATTTATTTATTTATTTGTTTATTTAATTATTTTTATGGCCGGCTCAGCCTGCCCCGAGGGCAGGGCTGGCGCAGCATGTGGCGCCGGGGATCAAACCGCAGTCCCTGCAGCCGCCCAAGCTTTCCTAAGCAGACACTTTAGACCACTGAGCCATCCTGCTGGGCCCACCATCCCTGTTCTTATCCTTATAATTTCCTCCCTCATATGAGCTTTAGGTTTCATTTGTTCTTCTAGAAGTTGAAGCTTCAATATTACAGTGTTCATTTGAGTTTATTCTGTTTTTTTGGTGTGAGAGTTTATTATTATAAGTTTATATTGTAGGATTTTCATACTGTACCATAAGTTCCAATATATTTTATTGGGATTATCATTTAATTGCCTATATTGTTTAATTTTGTCTTCAGTTTTACTCTGTGACTCATTGTTTGCTCAGAAGGGTGATGTTTAATTACCATGTGCTTATGTAGTTTTTGTGGTTTCTTTTGTCATTCATTTCCAGTTTCAGTGGGCTTTGATCAGACAGCATGCATGGGATGATTGCAATACCTCTACATTTACTCAAACATGTTTTGTGGGCTAATATGTGGTGTGCTTTGGACAACGTCCCATGTGCATCTGAGAAGAATGTGTCTGCTGATGTTTTGGGGTGGAACACTCTGTAGCTATCTACCAAGTTCATTTCATTACAGTCTTGGTTTAATTCTGATATTTCTCTACTGATTTTTTTTTTTTTTTTGTCTAGTTGATCTGTTTGTGAAAGTCAAGTATTGAGTTCCCCCGCTACAATTGTGTTAGTGCTTATTTGATTTTTCCTGTCTATTAACATTTGTTTTACGTACTGGTGTTTGGTGCATGAATATTTATGATTGTTATCTCTTCTTGGAGTTTTTTCTTAAGAATATAGAGACCTAATTTGTCTTTTTTATTTAGATTTTGCTTAAAGTTTATGTTGTCTACCAATAAAATAGCTACCCATTTTTTTTTTCTGGGTTTCTGTGGCATGGAGAATTGTTTTCCATTCTTTGACTTTTAATCCAAGAATTTCTTTCTGGGTTAAATGTGTTTCTTGAATGCGATGCATTGTTGAATCTTGTTTCTGAATTCATTCTGCCAGTCTGTTTCTTTTGATTGGTGGGTTGAGACCATTGACATTGATGGTTATAAATGGTGTGTTTTGCCTTACCTTTTTCATTTTTTTTGTAACAACAAAAGACAAACAACAAACAAAACAACAACATGTTCTCTGTTTTTCTTTTCTGTTTAATTGCTTTCCCTGCCTGGATTCTTCTTTCTATTGTGTTTATGTGCTTGTGGCCTTTGTTATCACTCTCTCATATATCTTTCAGTGCATTGTGTAGAGTTGGTTTTTTTTATTTTTTTTTTTTTTTTTTTTTTTTTTTTTTTTTTTTTTTTTTTTTTTTTTTTTTTTTTTTTTTTTTTTTTTTTTTTTTTTTTTTTTTTTTTTTTTTTTTTTTTTTTTTTTTTTTTTTTTTTTTTATTTTTTTGAGTTGGTTTGATGGTCATGAATTTCTTCAGTTGTTTGTCATCTAAGTATCTTATTTCTCCATTGATACTGAAAGATAATTTTTCAAAGTATATCTACCTGGGTTGAAGGTTGTTTTGTTTTTGGGCTTGAAATAGCTCATTCCAAATACTCCTTGATTTGAGGGTTTGTTCTGAGAAGTCTTCTGTGATTCTTTTTTTAAAATTTTATTTGCTTATTTATTTGATAGAGGGTCTTCTTACACAGTTGAGTCTCATAGTCACGTCATCCTTCTGTCTTAGCCTCCCCAGCACTGGGTTTACAGGCATGTGCCACCACAGCTGGTGTTGGGGCCAGCATGGCCTGCATGGGGTTCTGGGGCCAGCATGACATGTGATACTTGGGATTGAACCTAGATCCTTGTACTTGCCAGGCAGGCATTTAGACCACCAAGCTATCTCCCGAGTCCAGTCTGCTGTGATTCAGATGGGCTCTCCTTTATAGGTGATTTGTTTCTTTTCTCTGTTTTCTTTTTTTTTTTTTTTTTTTTATTTGTTTATTCACTCATTTCCATGGCTGGCTCAGCCCGCCCCAAGGGCAGGGCCGGCGCAGCATGTGGTGCCGGGGATCGAACCGCGGTCCCTGAAGCCGCCCAAGCCTTCCCAAGCAGGCGCCTCAGACCGCTGAGCCATCCCGCCAGGCCCTCTCTGTTTTCAATATTTTGTCCTTGTGCTGAATTTCTCAAACCTTGATTATCATATGCTTTCGTGTTGCTTTATTTTGGTCATGGGTATTTTGCATTCTGTATGCTTCCTTCATTTGTATGTCAAATTCTTTATCTATGTTTTGGAAGTTTAATGCCATTATTTCTGTGAAGAGGTTTTGAATGGCTTTTGCACTATCTCCATCTTTCTCGCTTACTCCAGCCAATCTTACATTATTCTTCTTTGCTTCATCTTATAATTAGTTATTTGATTGACTTTTCATGGTTTTTCCTATTTTTGAGATATCTTTCTTTTTCTGGTCTCTAGTTGCAATTCTGTCTTTTGGATCTGATATTCTATCTTTTACTTCTTTCAGTTGGTTGCATATGCTTTCAATGGAATATTTAATCTCCTGGGTTCCTGTTTAGAATGGTTTCACATTCAATTACATAAAAATGTCCCAAGTTTATTCTTTTATTTTTAAATTTGAAAAATCATTTATTTATTTATTCTTTTCTTTATTTGGTGCAGGGTCTTACTAGGCAGATTGGACTCATAGTGATTCTTTTGTCCCAGCCTCCCCAGCCCTGGAATTACAGGCTTGCACCACCATGCCTAGTTTCTGTGGCTGGCTAAGTGCACCTCTGGCATGGAGTGCAGTACCGTGGGTTTAACCCGGGACCTTGTACTTGCACTTAGACTTCAGAGCTATCTTCTCAGCCTCAAGTTTATTCTTTATGGTAGGATAGTATTGTATTAGAGTGTCAGAGTTTCATTATCCATTCATTTATTAATGGGTATATGAATTTGTTTTTAAGGGCTGGGGAAATAGCTCAGCAGAATAAGCACTTGCCTGGCAAGCACAAGGACCTGAGTTCAATTCCCAGTACCCCCCACCCCCCCAAAAAAAAGGGAAAATATAAATTTGTTTTTAATATTAATAGCTTATTTTTTGTGAATTTTGGTAAATAGAATTTTGGTATTTTTAGAGTCACTTTCCAAGGTAATTTTGTGTTTTATATCTTTGGGGCATTCTGAGACTTTACCTTCTGCATAACTTTGAGCAGTGATTCTAGTGTTTTTGGAGTTATTAATCTTATTTCTTATTTGGCTGAACAGTACTCAGCATTTTCTTTGCCTCTATTACATTGTAAAATTTAACATAATTCATTTTACTTCCCTTTAGCTTTTATATCTTGTATCTCAAGGTTCCTTTCCTATCTGGAAAAGATCTAACTCCTTGATTCCGATTATCTATTACTTATTTTGGTACTTAAATTATTTATACCTTGAATTTCTTATATAAGAGAGACCATGTGATTCTTATGCTTGTGTGTCAGATTTATTTCATTTAGCATTATGTTCTTAAAGTAGATCTACTTTTCTACAAATGACTCAGATTTATCCTCCTTTATTGGAGTAGAACTGCACTGCACAAATATACCATATTTTTAATTTCCCCTTATCAGCTGTTGAGCATGCAGGCTGCTTCCAAGATTTCGCTGTTATGAGCTGTGTAAATGTGAATGTGCATGTGCTTCTGAAATGTCTTTAGATCTTTTGGGAAAATGGCTAGAAGGGGACTAGACTGGTCTAACGGAATTTCTATTTTTAAGTTTTTGAAGAATCTGTGTAATTATTTACATGCTTCTTTTACTAGTTCACATTCCCACCAATGGTGAAGAAGTGTTCCTTTTTCTCTTCATCCTTACCAGTGTTTATTATTATTTGGTTTATTGATACTAGTCATTCTTGCTTAGGTAAGATGAACATCAGTGTAATTTTAATTTGCACATCTCTCATGGCCAATGGTGTTAGGTAGGTTGTATTTCTCCAGAGGGCTTGCCTATAGCAGTAATTCTTAAATCTTTAGGTTGCAAGGACATTTTGTACTCCAAAAAGATTGTTGACATTTCCAAACAGTTCTTATTTATGAGTGGCATCTATCAGTATGTATTGCAATTGAAATTCGAATTGAGAAAAATAAAAATATTTCTCTGAAACTTTTTAAAATAATAATCATAAACCTATTATAATATATTAGCTCAAAAATTATGAAGCTTTTGAAAACAAAAACATTTAATGAAGAGAATGACATTGTTTTGTTTTTCATAATCTTTTCAGTGTTTTAATAGAAGACAGCTAGATTTTTATAGTTCTTGCACCCACTCTGTTGTGATATTACATGTCACATGGCTACAAAACTTTATTATCCAGTCATAATATAAAAAAGGTGAAGAAAAATAAACTTTAATTAATTAATTAATTACTTTATTTATTTTTCTTGTTTCAGAACTTTTGTTTGTTTATTTTTATTTTTATGGCCGGCTCAGCCTGCCCTGAGGGGAGAGCTGGTACAGCATGTGGTACTGGGGATCGAACCTAGGTCCCTGCAGACGCCTGCAGGCACTTTAGACCACTGAGTCATCCTGCCAGGCCCCAAGAAAAATAAATTTTAATATTATTAAAAATAATTGTGACATGGTAGAATTCTTTAAGAGCACCTGGCTGGAGGGGTATTACTAGATCCAGACTTAGATGTCTTTTACTGTAGGGATCCTTTTTTGGTTTCACAAAGAAGCTATTTATTCATATTTTATGCAAAGCTGCATACATTATTATTATTATTAGTTATGATTATTTTCTTTTATGCACTACCAGGGATTGAACTCAGGACCTTGAGCTTGCCAGGCAAGCACTTACTTCACTGAGCTATCTCCCTGGCCTTATTATTATTTTTTTTTTCTGAACCTTTAGTAGATTAGAGGACTTTAGCTAGCAGATTAGAGTGCAAGCTATGAGATCTAATGTCCCAGAAGTCAAGAAGTGATAGGTGACCGCAAATAAGAACACGGAAATAGTACAGAACAGGTACAAATCATAAAAGATGCAACATATTCTGCATAAGATGTTATATGTAGTACTTCAGAAAGACTGTGCAGCACAAGAACTCCACAGAACTCAGTAGGTGCCCTGGCATCCCACTTTCTGGGTCTTGGGCTCCCTGTCCTCCAGTAGGAGGTGCTAGGAAGTCAGTGATGTTGGTATTTCCAGAGTAAATGGCACCCAAAATTAGACAGCTTTTTCCCACTATGAGACACACTCTAGTGAGAGGAACATAGTAGAGATCTGGAGGCCTCAGTTTGGGCTGTTGAGTGTAAAATAAATGAGTGTACTTCCTATCTTTTTCGTCTGTCAGTTCCAGACTGAACTCAGTGATACAACTGGGTTTGGCTGGAGTCCCTTGCCCAAACACCTTCAGCTAAAAGGATGATGACTTGGGGGCAGTTTTTCTTAGAGGGAAGATGTGAAGCACATAGACTTCTAACTCACAGGAAGCCTTTCCTTTCATTCTTCAAGGATCTAGGACCAATGAGACACACTTGTATATGCTATTTCTCAACTACAGTAGAAACCCTCAAAAACAAATTAATTCAGAGATATTTAAACACATTGTAAGAACTGAAAAGTTCCTTCCTTAGTATGCCTCATGCAAATTGGAAGTTAGAAAATGAGGTAAAAGGAATGAGAGGTTCCAACACTTACAATCAGTAGAGAAGGAAACCCCTTGTAAAATGTCTGAAATATTTTCAAAGTAAATTTTTTTCTTATTTTGAGATAAAATTAGAGTGCTGTGTCCCAGTGTGAAGTGACAGTGCTTGATAATGTTGCTGTGCACCTGCTATAAAAATCTGCCCCCACCATCTCACCCTTAGACAGTCAGTTGGATTTCCAGCACCTCTCCAGTTGCATAATTTCCTGAGTGTGCACTATTATTTTGATAAGTAGCAGCACTATAGTGTCCTAAAAATAGAGCTTAATTATCCAATCCAGTTGAGAAACTCATATTTCATTAATAAATCTCTTAGATTTTTCTCTTAAAGTTAAAAGAAACTTAATGACTGGACAGTATTCAATTGAATCTTTATGAAAAAATTCCCCAGGTGCTGATGCATGTTGGCAGTTTTGCTTGTAATGGTTGTCATGCGGGATTTTCAATTTGTTTAATTTTTGAGGTGGGGGGTTCACAGTACTGTCCAGGTTGGTCTCCTATGACCTTCCCATCTTGGCCTACCAAGTAGTTGAGATTACAGAGTTAGGACATCAAATTTAGCCTTATACTTATCATTGGAAGTTTACATAAAATGTTTTCTTTTGCTTTAAAAAGCAATATAGCAATGCCTAGAAAAGGCTGAATAAAAATGATTCAACTTCATTTATTGCAAAGTCAACCTAAAGCAACAAGGAAAATGAGAAATAGAGATGTAAGCTGCTTTTTTTTTTTTTTTTTTCTACTTATGTATTTGGTACAGGGTTTCACTATGTTATGCTATGAGACTTGTAGTGATCCTCCTGTTTTCAGCCTCCCTGATGCTGGGGTTACAGGTGGACTCCACTAGTTCAACACACCCTGGGAGTGGGGCCAGTGTGGCATATGGGATAGAGAATCAAGCCCTGCTCCCTGTGCTTGCCAAAGCAGGTGCTTAGTCTGCTGAGCTATCTCATCAGTCTGTAAACTGTTTTTAAGGTAGAAGCAAGTTGATTTTTCTGTAGCTAAAGAATTACAACCAGGGATGTAGCTCAGTGGCACAGTGCTCGTCTGGCAAGTGCAAGGTCCTGAGTTCAACTCCTGGTACAAAAGAAAATAATTAAAGATCATTATAGAAGATCAAGAACTGCTAGTGCCTTTCAGAAAAAAAGATGCCTAGCAAGTAAGCAATTCAAGGTTAACTTCCAGAACTGAAGGGCTTATGTCTTCATTTGAATTTCAAAAAAAAACTGTTGAGATATATCAACTAAAATTTTTGGATGTAGAGAGATCTTAGATGCTTTCAGAAATGAAGAACTTAGGTCATATCTTAAGAATCTGGAGTAAGATTTCAGTCATTTCAAACAATGCAGTGAAAATTAAGAGACAGTGGGGGACGGCATTGGCCATGTTGATGGAAATAATTTCCTACCTAGATTCTATGCACAGAAAAACTACTCAACCAAGCACAAGAGAATATGGTAATTTTCAGACATTTAGGGTCCCATCATTTTCTTTGTGATATCAAAAGATGGACTATACAAAGACATAGGACCCAGGAAATGTGCAGATAAACAAAATTAATTAATAAGAGAATTTTGTGCTTTATGAACAGTGAGGTCCCAGGGTAACAGCTGTGTAAAAGGCTTAGAGATTGGCTTAGAGGGTAGTCAGTCTACTTTGGGGCAGTGTCTTAGTTACTCTTCTCTTGTTGCTGGGACAAATACTCAACAGTCAACCCGAGGATAGGAAGGTTTATTTAGCTCACAGTTACTGGAGGTTTCATTCCACATTCAGCTGGCTCCAAGGCAGAGTGGCACATGGGAGAGGGCAACCTTCCATGGTGGTGGGCAAGAGCAAGAGAGCAGGGAGAGTGAGCTGCTCAAGCAGCTAACTTCTCTTCCTACCTTACATTGAAATGCAAATCACCTGCCTCAGGGGAGGGGCAGCACCCATTTCCAGGATAATCAGGTAGGAAGACCTGGGCAACTTTAGACAGAAGGTTTCTGGTAAAAATGTAACTTACACTTCATTACATATGTTTGGCCACTCAGAAAACTGGATTTCTAGGTGCTATGGCTTAGATGTAAATTACCCCTCAAAAGTCTTGTGAATTCAGAGGAGGGGCTTTAGGAAGCCCTAAATGGATACTATAATGGACACTGTAACCATATGTGGATTAATCCATCCATGAGCTCACAGCTGAGTGCGTGGCCAGGAGCTGGGAGCACTCTCTGGAGAAGGTGGGTCACTGGCAGCATGATTTGGAACGGTGCATGTATCCCTCCTTGCTTCCGCCATCCCTCCTTGCTTCCTACCTGTAGTGTGTTGGGCACCTTGCGTCTACTACAGCTTTCCATCCTGCCATTTCTGCTTTAGGGCCAACTCACCATGACTGAGTCCTCTGAAAGTCATGAGCTGGAATGAGCATTTCCTCCTTGAAGTTGTCAGGCTTGGGTGTTGTGTCCAGTGATAGAAGTGACTGATGGAAGTCAGTAGGGAAGCTCTTAAACAGTTGAATCCCCAGATGTCAACATGAGCATGTCATGGGAATGGTGGAGACACGTGCCAGGAGAAAGCACAACACGTGGGTAGGACATTTCTCTTGGGTACAGGATTGAAGGATGAGTAGGATGGCATGAATATCTCCTGCTTTATTTTTATTGTTTATTTAAAAAACTTGAAAAAAGCAATGTATAATACAAAGACCATGGTTGAATATCTCTCATCTTGTTTTCCTAAATGTGTACCTTTTCTAACGTATTATCAATTATTATTATACTCTCCTTAAATCTTTTATTTACTTATATGGTGAAGGATCTCACTATGCAGCTTGGACTTATAGTGATTCTTCTGTCTCAGCTTGTCCAGCACTGGGATTGCAGGCGTGCATCACCAGGCCCAGTTTTGATAGCTGGCATGGTACATGTGGGGTTCTGCGGCCAGCATGGCATGTGGTACCCATAATCAACCTGGGTGCTTGTGTGTACCAGGAAGGCACTTAGGCCACTGAGCTATCTCCCCAGTGCTATTCTTCCTCTTCCTCTCCCTCTCTCTCTCCCTCTCCCTCTCCCTCTCCATGTCCCTCTCTCTCTCCCCCTCCCCCTCTCTTCCCCTCCCCCCCTCTTTTTTTCTTTCTCTCTCTGCAGGGTCTTACTACATAGCTTGGACTCATATTGATCCTCCTGTTTCAGCCTCCCTAGTACTGGGATTGATTACAGATGTGTGCCACCATGCCTGAAATCCATTGCTGGCCCAGTGTGCCCAGGCATGAGGCCTGCATGTAGTGCCAGAAATCGAATCCTGGGCCTGCATTTACCTAAGCGAGTGCTTAGTCTGTTGAGCTAGCTCATTGGCCCTTATAGTCTCTCTCCCTCTTTGTCTTTCTTCCTCCCTTCCTTCCTCTCTTCCTTTCTCCCTCCCTCCCTCTTTCTTTCTTTCTTTCTTTCTTTCTTTCTTTCTTTCTTTCTTTCTTTCTTTCTTTCTGTGGAGCCAGGGATTGAACTCAGGGTCCTGTGCTTGCCAAGACAGCATTTATTCTACTGAGCTATCTCCCTGGCCCATGCTTTTTTTAAAATAAAAAGAACAAGAGAAAAATTAAGATTTATTGAAAGGAAGAATTAATGTTTAATTATTTGACCAATTTTGCATACTTATATCTGTTAATCTGAGCAAGAGATTTGATGATAAAAATATGTACTATAGGGGCCCGGCAGGATGGCTCAGTGGTCTAAAGCGCCTGCTTGGGAAAGCTTGGGCGGCTTCAGGGACCGCGGTTCGATCCCCGGCACCACATGCTGCGCCAGCCCTGCCATCGGGGCGGGCTGAGCCGGCCATAAAAATGAGTCAATAAACAAATAAAGGTTCTGAAACAAGAAAAAAAAAATGTACTATAATAACCTTTGTTAATTTTTATTCTTATTTTGAAATTCTGTATCACATGTACTGTTCTATGTTATTCTATTTCTGTCTTAGTTTTATGATTAAAATAAACTCGTGCTTCATTACCTAGATTGTTGTGTTTCTATTGTCTTTTTTTCCCCCTCCTCTCTTGGGTCTGTCTCTTGGTATATAAGAATGATTTTAGCTAGATCTTGGGTACCGTGTTGAAAAACTTGTAGCCGCTTGGGTGACATTATCATTTCCAGAATAACTTCAATTTTTGTCAGGTGTTAAAGTTGGAGCACATAGAGTTAATTCATTTGCTGAGTTGATTTTGAAGTTGGCTTGATCTTTGCAAGACCTGCTTAGGTTCACCCTTTAGTGCTCCTCATTGGATATGGCGATATTTACTGCAGTCACTCTACTGGGTGGTTGTGATTTTCAGTTTTTATCTCTCCAGTTTTTTGAATTTGCTTATGCCCTTGTCTTCTTCCCTCTCCTGCGGGTGTCTCCTGGGAGCATTTTCTTAATAAATAACTTGCACTTGAGTTTTGGCTTAAGTTCTATTTTTGTGCGAACCTGACTGAAGACATCATCTATCAATACAGCAAAAATAGATGGACAGGCAAAAGAGGTGGAGGTAGGAATTAGGGATCAGTAGTCCAGGACCGGGCAGAGAGCTCAGTGGACTAAAGTGCCTGCTGAGGCAGATGCAGGGACTGGGGTTTGATCCCTAGCATGTAGTGCCATGTGGGCCCTGCCACCAGGGAGCTCTGAGATGGTGACTAAGACTCGGGATGGTGGTTTGTGCCTATAATTCCAGCACTCGGGAGGCTGAAAACAAGAGGATCACTATGAGTCTGATCTGTTTAGTGAGACCCTGTAGACTCTGTACTAAATACATTAAAAAAAAAAAAAAAAAAAAAAAAAAAAAAAGGGAATCAGTAGATCTACTTCTCAATTATACTCAGGCCAAATGTAGCCCACACAAATGTTTCCCCTTGAGGATCATGTGAAACTATCTTTTATTTTTATGATTTATTTTATAATTGCCGATTTTTTATTTTTTATTTTTTACTTTTTTTCTTGTTTCAGAACCTTTGTTTGTTTATTTATTTTTTTATGGCCGGCTCAGCCTGCCCTGAGGGCAGGGCTGGCGCAGCATGTGGTGCCGGGCATCGAACGGCGGTCCCTGAAGCCGCCTAAGCTTTCCTAAGCAGGTGCTTTAGACCTCTGAGCCATCCTGCCATTTATTTCTGGCTAACCAGAAGTTGAGAAAGGAGTAAAGGAAAAATTATAGATGTAGAGACCCTGTAGATACTTTCTTATTTGTTTGGTTCAGCCTAACTATAATTTAAGAGCCACCTCTAGGGCTTTCTGACTAAGTATTTTTGTAAGGAGAATGACTCCCAAACATTTGCACTTTTTTTTCAGTTACACGAGAATTTATTGAGCCCTTCCCTGCCCTTGTAGTAAACCAGGTCACTTTTTCCGCTTGTAGAGCTTGGTTGCCCACACCAGGAAGCTGTCCGGGGGAAGTGGTGCAGCGTACTGCTGGATGAGGTTCGTGATGTGCTTGCAGCTGTCTTTCTCATACTGCAAAAACACAGCTGACAGTTCCAGCTCCTCATGCAGATGCAGCGCCTTCACCCTGGCTACTTTCTGCACATCCTTCTGCCCATAATTCTGCAAGATCTGGTGCTGCTCTGGAGTGGCTCGCTGCAGACACTGACCCACCAGCCA
The DNA here is from genome assembly GCA_004027025.1 of Myocastor coypus. Classification (NCBI taxonomy): domain Eukaryota; kingdom Metazoa; phylum Chordata; class Mammalia; order Rodentia; family Myocastoridae; genus Myocastor; species Myocastor coypus. The sequence goes on from PVJA010004302.1 coordinate 70,798, forward strand.
GTTGCACTTATTGTCCTGGATGTCAATGCCAATCTTTCCCGTCACACTGGGGTCCCCAAAGAGGTCAAGGAAATCATCCTGGATCTGGAAGAACCCACCCATCTCCATTCAGGATCTTCCTGGCGTTGTTGTGCTCCTTCTCCCTGTCAGTGCCAGTCATGGACACGGCAGCAGCAACAGGCAGGTAGAAGGAGTAGAAAGCTGTGTCGTACTTGACAATAGATTCATGCCTCTTTTCAGTGTATTTGCTGATATCCTCATGGTCCTGGGTGGCTGTGATGACATCCAGAGCCTGTCCAACCTCTGTCTGATAGGCAGTCTGCAAGAAGAGCTCAAGCAGTTGAGGCAGTGGAGCTGCTCCTGGCTGTGGAACTTCAGCAGGCGGTAGATACGGGCTTCCAGCAGGAGAGCATCATTGACAGCGTCAAAACCTATTCCTGGCTTCTGATACCAGCAGACTTGTCCCCTCCGTGTAAGGGATGAGTCCATTATATCATCTGTCACCAGGAAGAAAGCTTGCAGCAGTTCCACACACCAGCCCACAGTCAGTGCCCGCTGCAGACTGCGTCCTGTTTCCTTGGCTCTACCAGCTCCTGGAATGCTACCAGCACCGTCAAACCCCAGCTGTATTTGCCTCCAATGGCAGTGTAGTCTAGGACTTCCTTGAGCTGGGCAATGGCATCTCCTATTTCTGGGTGCCCTGTGTCATCTTCAGTCAGCACCCTGACAATCTGAGAGAAGTGCTGGATGAAATTCTGCATTTCTTGAACATAAACATCGAGTTTCTGTTCTCCACTCATCCTGAGAGAGGAGCAAAATGCTCTGTTCTGGATGCTGTTCCTGTCAACATTTGCACTTCTTATTCATCATTTCTCAACCTGCTGTGCACATCTGGAAGTTGCTTTTACATCAAAATTATTATTTTTTTTTCTCATTTGGGCCTACGCTTATTTGCTATGGAGCTCCTGGCAGGGTGTGAGATTGACTGAGAATGATCTCAAATTAACACCAAGGATTCATTTAAGTTCTGTATTATTCTTAGATACCAAGTAACTTCAGCAACAATTTTCTATTTCCATTTTGAACTCAAAAAATAAAGACAAATGACTTCGTGAGAATCTTTAAATTTACATTCAATAGATAAGAGATGTAGAAAAAATATGAAGTAGCCTATTGTACAAAATCATTCAATTTGGATGGCATATTGACCTTCTTGAACTGCCATAACAAAATACCAGAGCGGGTTGCTTAAACAACAGAAATACATTTTTTCACTGTTCTGTATCCTGGAAGTCTGAGGTCAAGTTCTGACCAGGGGATCTTTTCCTGGCTTACAGACCGATGCCTTCATACTGTGTCCTCACATGGTGGAAAGAGAAGGAAGTGTAAGAGAAATGTCAACTGTGGGCATTTGGACCACATCTTTATGTAATTTACCTGTGCCAGCTTGGCCTGAACACAAGTCAAGCACTTCTGTTTGATGATGCATGGATTCCCGCTGAGGTGCCCAGCTTTATGATTTGATGGGTGAGCTACTCCCAGTTTATGATAGGCAGTATAGATTGCAGAGTAATTTGGTAATTTAGTTAAATACCGAATCTCAGTTGAGATTCTGGAGCAAGTCAACAGCTCTTTCTCAGGAGAGTAGATATCCATAGAGTATGGTGGGCCTTGTTCCAGATCTTATAGGCCTGTGCGGTGGTTTGCATTTAAGAACCCCACAAAGACAACACACAGCATCCATATTTACCACTGGCACATCAAGCACCACTGGATCTACTGAATCACATTGCTCCAAGGACAAAGAAATTTTTCTCAATACTGAGGTAGCTTGACTGCTTTTGGCACTATGGCCATGTCTTGCCCTCCCACAGATGATCAATTTCCAGCTTCAGCTGCTCCCAACAGTCAAGATCTTTTTTTTTTTTTTTTTTGTCTTTTTGAGACAGGGTCTCGCTGTACAGTTCAGGCTGGCCTTGAGCTCAGTTTTGTAGCCCAGGCTGGTCTCAAACTCTCACCGATCCTCCTGCCTCAGCCTCCCGAGTGCTGGGATTACAGGTGTGTGCCACCATGCCCGGCTGCAACAATCAAGATCTTATTTAAACTAGGTCTTAACTAAATTATGACACATAGCTAGAGAATTGATATGACACTGATGTGGAACAGTGACAGTGTATTACAGGCCTTATTAGCTGAAGCAAAATTCTTTCTCTTTCTTTCTTTCTTTCTTTCTCTCTCCTTCCTTCCTTCCTTTTTTTTTTTTGTGGGACCAGGGTTTGAACTCATGACCTTGCACTTGCCCAGCAGGCACTTGTGCCTCGGAGCTATCTCCCCAGCCCACTTCCTTTCTTTTTTTTTTGTCTTTTTGAGACAAGGTCTCTCTATGCAATTCAGGCTGGCCTTGAACTCACTTTTGTAGCCTAGGCTGGTCTTGAACTCAAACCGATCCTCCTGCCTCAGCCTCCCACATGCTGGAATTACAGGATTACAGGCATGCACCATCATGCCCAGCCACATAATTGTTTCTTGTGGTCCTTAATAAAAAAGACAAAAGAAAAGTCATTTCTAGATCTATAGCTCTATTCCAGGTACAAGAGAACATGTTAATTCACATAAGCAGTACAGCTATATCTGGTACAGCAGTTGTAACTGGACTTACTACCTACTTCGTCTTATAATATTCTATTTTTGTCTTCTAAAATCCATCTGTTTTGTGCACAGTGCAAATGGAGTTGTTGAATAGGGGAGAAATAATACAAAGATAATGATCTTTGTATCTATTTCAAATACTTAATGATAGCACTCATTTTCATAGGCTCTCTAGAAATTATTTTCTATTTTCCTAGGTAGAAATGGTTCTAGAGGTTTCTGTTGGCTCTCCTCACCATAATAGCCTTTATGAAAGAGGTCAGGGAGCCAGTGTGAAGATATTATGAAATTCTGAGATTCTGATTATGATAGTATGAGATTCTGAGATTCTATTGTAGTTATTCATTCCATAACTAGGAAAACAATCACAATGTGGATTAGGCATTATCTCCATGAGACAGACCTGAGCTAAAACTACTGATTGATTATCTGATCTCCAAAACCTTTCCTCTTTTGTTAAAATCTAATTTTATTTTGAAAAGTTAAAAACAAAGGGAAGAACAAAAAATAGAAACAGAGACAGAAGCAGGGTAATGTGCAACAATACATGTTTTTTTTTTTTTTCTTTTTTTGTGGAACTGGGGATGGAACTCATGCCCTTGTGTTTGCCAGGCAAGCACTTATTCTACTGAGCTATCTCCTCAGCCCCTTTGACAATACACATGTTACAAATTTTCAAAACAAGAATAGCTGGCTGATATAGTATATATATTTTTTGGTTGAATCTGCTGCTCAGATTAAAGATGTAGTTATGTATACATCGGGCATATGATGGCATACTACTGCTTGTTTTCACGAAACCTTAAATCTTTGCTCTTCTCTTTTTCTTTTTCATTTTTTCTCCCTATTTAATAAAGATCTAGTGTCTGGGGATTTGGCTCCGTGGTAGAATGCTTGCCTAGGAAGCTGGAAGCCCTGGGTTCGGACCTCAGCACCAAAAACAAAACAAAACAAAAATAAACCTATTTAATAAAGATCTTATATTGTCTCATTAAAATATCACAGATTGGCTTTATAATCCAGAAGCTTGTTTCTATGGCTGGATTAGCTCTTGGATCTCGCTCATCTGGCTGCTGAACTGTTGCCTTTTCAGAAACATAGATACTATCCCAAAATTTTCTGATATCCTTGTTTTTGACGGTTGTGGCTTGCTGAATCAAAGCAGCTGAATTTGAAACAAGCTCACTGTCCTTTCCTTCAAGGATGAGCTCATCGTTCTGGGCTTGAGATGCTGAGCAAGCAACACCTGCCCTCAGATGAACTTGGCGAATGGATTTTTCACTCAAGAAATTTTGGATTTTGACAAAAGATACATTCTCTTGAATAATGATTTTGATGGGGGAGGTGAGCATACACAGACTTCATCGTGTAACGGAAGCCCAGCGTTACCCCCTTGGTCGTGTTTTGTGCGTAGCTACTGATTGTGCAGATGGCGGCCAGCTCCTTTCTGTTTCCCCACCATCTGTCAACCTGGAGCCTCTTCTTTTTCTTCCCAAGGAAACTGAGTTCCCCATTGATGTGGCTGAAGTTCCTCCGTAGGTTCCTTTGGGGCCCTTCACAACAACTGTGTGTCCTTTTGGAGCGATGTGGACGTTTCTCTCTCTCTCTCTCTCTCTCTCTCTCTCTCTCTCTCTCACCTTTAAAAATCAATTTTAAAGAGAGTATAGGGCTAGCCTGATAGCTCAGAGGACTAAAGTGCCAGCTTAGGCAGAGCACAGCAGCCAGGGTTCGATCCTGGCATGCCGTGCCAGCAGGGTACGCTGAGACAGTGATTGAGACTGGGAGTGCTGGTGCGCAGCTGTAATCCCAGCACTTGGGAAGCTGAAAACAGGAGACTCACTATGAGTCTGATCTACATAGTGAGACCCTGAACACCTTGTAGACCCTGTCCTAAGTGCAGAAAAAACAAAAAAAGAGTATAGTAATAAATAATAAGACATTAGAAATGATACGTATTAAGACGACCACGATGACAGGTATTCACGCGTGGTTTTTGTTTTACACATTGCTGTCCTCTATAGTTGCTTAGATGCAGATACCAGCATACAGGATGAGTCAAGCTGACCATTCTACAGATTATCTGCTATTGTCAAGAAACTGATGGAAATTTTTTGTTCAATCACTTCAGCCATCCTGCATATATACTTGCATGTTTTTCTCCTGCCTTTTTTCTTTTCTTTTCTCCTTGCTCTCATCTTTGTTGTTTAATCTTAAGCTCCATTTCTTTCTGTCAAAAACTCTTATTGGTGGTCCCCAGTGATTTTTTTAAATGCAGTTAGTACAGAGTCTACAGGCTCTCACTACCTGTAGATCGGACTCCTAGCGATTTTGTTTTCAGCCTCCCAAGTGTCGGAATTACAGGTTCGCACCACGAGCCCAGTCTCAACCTCGGTCTCAGTGCACCCTGGGGGTGGGGCCTGCATGTCATGTCCAGGATCGACCCTGGTCCCTGCTTCTGTCTAAGCAGGTGTTTTAATCTGCTGAGCTCATTGGCCAGCTCTCCTAGTGAGTGATGTTTTGAGTCTTCTGGAATTAGAGTCACTGCAGCAGCGGTGTCCAGTAATCCTTGAAATGTCATTTCCTTTTACCGACTGTACAGTTATCTTGGTAAAGGGCCATAGAACCCTTTGGGAATGACTGAGAGAAGAATCAACAGCATAAATTTGTGGTAGGATTCTGGGGTTCTTCCTTAAGGAGGGAGACTTGCCCTCTTCATTTAAGAGATTCTTGGTCTGTAGACCATCATAAATCTGTAAACTGGAACTTGAGGGGCTACAACTCTGTCATTGTGATTCAGGAAACTTACTATTATTTTTTCATTTGACTAGAGTTTTTCTGCCCATGATGATGAAGTAAGCAAGTATCTCATTAATTTCTAGGCATACAGTGATCATCTAGAAAAGACTCTATGTGTAACATTACAGCGAAAAGAGTAAGCTGGCTAATTGGCTGACACCATGGTTCTTTACCAGTTGATCTATTCTGATTGCTACTTTGCCTCTGATCTCAATGATAGTAGTCACATCCACCCTGCCAATGGCAGGTAAGTGCTGGAGTCTGGCCCCAGCCACCCAAGATCCAACTACATTGTATTTGGGTTTCCCAATTCAGTGACTGCTATTCTCAGCATAAGGTTTGACCGACTGGGAAAAGAAATCACAGAGATCTTCAAGGAGCCAAGGTTCTTACAGGATGATGTCTGAGTAGGTGATAAAAGACAAGTCAGTCTAATAGTTTCCTCAAGCCTTTGAATCTTTTCTTGAAAACAGGTGTAGGGGCCAGGGGTTCAAACAACTGGGAAAGCTAAATTATAGTCTGTGTTGATATCATAGTTACTGATAATTTTGTTAGGTGTGGTTATATTTATGTAAGAAACACATTTAAAAACATATACTGTATGTATCAAATAGAAATGAAATGATATGCAATTACTCAAAAATATATCAGCCAAGAAAAGAACTCATTAAGCAAAAGAACTCATTACCCAAATACGGGAAATACATTTTAAAAATATTTTGGGGGAGATATCTTGATTAACTATTGAATCTAGGCAATGCTTATGTAGGAATTTACTATATTGCTCTCCCTACTTTATAAGATTTGAAAATTTTCTTGATAAAAAAGGACCTACCCAAAATTTACTGGTTATTGGCTATTTCCTCATTCCCTATATAGTTATTATTCTGGTCCAAGCCGCTATATTCCTGCTCTTGCAATAGTCTTCTAAAACCACCTGGATTTCTATCCTTATCTTCATTATATGTTATTCTGGTCTGAACCCAGCATCCAGAGCGATTCTTCTAAAATGACATCCTCTGCAAAATTCACCAGCAGATCTTGTCCCAGAGTAACCACCAAAAACCTTACAAAGCACTGCTCTGCTCTTTGCCATCTGGCCACCAGTGCTGTCCCCAGGAGTCGTCTGTCCCTCTCTCACAGTCCTCTCCTCCTGTCTTACTTCGCTTAAGCCTCACTGGCATCCTTGTGATTCTAGGACGTATCCAACATGCTTTCTCGGGGCTGTGCACTGTCTGCTTGCTTTTCTGAACCAGCTCCTGTTGGTTCTCCATGTGGCTCCCTCTCTCACCTCCCCAGATCTGCACTCCAATGTTGTTTTATCAACGAGGCCAACAGGTTGTCATATCCACATGTGTATTCTGTCCTGTACTCCCAGGAACACCTCTTCCCTTTTCCCAACTTCACTTTTCTTGGCAATGCTTCTCCTCATTTGGTGTGCTACTAAATATTTTACCTACTTATTCTTCCATTGATTGTTTTAACCTTCAAGCGTGAGAAATTTTTGTATATTTTGCTTCTGGCTTTAATCTTGGTGCAATCTGGGTTCAAAGTTATTTTCTTTCATGACTTGAAATATGTCACTGCAAGCTCTACTTGATTTAATGGCTTGTGTTGAGAAAACTGCCATGTGGGCCCGGAAAGATGTCTCAGTGGTCTAAAGCGCCTGCTTAGGAAAGCTTGGACGGCTGCAGGGACCACGGTTTGATTCCCGGCGCCACATGCTGTGCCAGCCCTGCCCTCAGGGCAGGCTCAGCTGGCCATAAAAATGAGTGAATAAACAAGCAAAAGTTCTGAAACAAGAAAAAAAAAATAAAATTAAAAAAAAAAATAAACAGGAGTATCGGTGTGAGTTTGAGACCAACCTGGGCTACAAAAGTGAGCTCAAGGCCAGCCTGAACTGCATAGTGAGACCCTGTCTCAAAAAGATAAAAAAAAAAAAAAACAAAACAAAACCCAAAAACAAACAAACAAAAAAGAAAACCAACAAAAAACAGCACAAATGTAAAAAAAGAAAAAGAAAAAGAAAAAGAAAACTGCCATGATATTGATAGTTTTTCCATTATCTGGATCTGCTTCTTTTTCTAATTATCTCTCTCTATCTATATTGCTGAATTCCTGGGATCATATTATGTGTCTAGGTGTAGATTTATTTTGATTGTAAGTGGAATTTTATATGTCTCACTTATCTGTAGATGTCAGACTCTTTTTCCTATGCTTAGGAAATTTTCTGCTGCTGCTTCTGCAAATAGTCTTTTTATGTCATTTGTGCTCACTCCTTTTATTTCATTAACACCTATTAGTCTTACATTGTTTTTGTTTGTATCATCTTATTGCTACTAAATTGTTATTTCTTGGTTCCTTATTATTTTTAAGAGATCTTTCTATTTGTATTTACTATCTTTAACACTGTCTTCAATGTCTGAAAGTCTTCACTTTCATTTAGGCTGTTTTTCCAGCTTTTAATGGAGTTCTTAATTTCCTGGTCCTTTTAAATTTGTTTCATGTATTCTAATTCTTTCCTATACTGTTTCGTCAATATTTCCATCATTTTTCTATTCTCCTCTGGTTTTTATTGTTGATTATTTTAGCTGTGCTGCACAACTCTTTCATTTTCTATTTTTTAAATTTTAAATTGTTTTCTTTGTTCATACTTAAGATGGGGAGATTTATCACTAGTATTGAGGCTTCTATAGCAAATGTTTTCCTCAGAAATATCTTCTAGTAGCTGGCTGCTGGCTTTTGTGTCTATCCCAAGATCCTACCTTCCCAATTGATTAGTTGGGAAGTTGCTATCTATTTGGCTCAGCATCCAGTCCTTTGGTAGTGGCCTGTGGTAATAATTATGACTCCAGACAATTCCAGTATTGTCTCATACAATGAAGAATTGATTACAATAGCTATGTCACCCTCACTAACATAGTACAATTATCAATAGCATCAAGTAGTAACAATATCATCAAGTATAGCCTAGAAATTGACAGACTGATAACTATTAATTTGATCAATTTACCAACAGGAGTAAGATACACCATTGAACAACAAAATCCAACATAAATTTGGAACTTGTATGCTGTTGGTTTACCTTTAATAAAGTGATTTACCCTGTATATGTGGGAGATTGAAGAGTGATGAGGAAAATGGAGAAAAAATTGAAGAGGAATACAGTAAAAGTAAGGCTGAAATATGAAAGGTGCTCACCCAAACTTTGGGAAACCGAAGAACAGAGAAAAAAAAAAAAAAAAAAAAGAATGAAGGAGAAAGTAAAGAATGGTGAATCAAATCAGAGAGCCTAGGGACAATGTTCACTCACATAAAAATATAAAAAAATCAAGAAAGATAATTGAGAAGAGAGGAAAATAGACAAACAAAACAAAACAATAAAAAACCATCAAAAAGAGCAAAAAAAAATATGAATGAGCAATAACAATAGTAACAACAAAAACTCAACAAAGCTCACCTGGTGCCTTCAGATCCATAGTAGTGTCCAAGTCAGAGCCCAAATCTGTACTGGGTAACTCTGCCAGTCTGCTGTATGAGAGGCTGATCTTGACCTCTGGTTGTGGGGGCTAGGGCTGGACTTGAGGCAGTAACTTCCTGTATGTCCCTTGGTGGTTCACCTGTGTCTCCTTTCCATGTGTGTCTCTGCAGAGCTCTCCCAGTTTCTCTGGCACCCTCAGAGACAGCTCAAGGCTGCCTCCAGTTCCACACACAATTGGTTCCTCCTGGTCCCCTCAATCCTTGCACAACTTCTGTTCTACCTCATTGTGTCTCTTTCCTCTCACTGCTGGGAGCTGGGCAGGAGAAGTGCTGTTGGCTAGTTCACTGCTCTTGCTGTCTTCTCTCTCCTGCTGTTGATACCAGGGCAAGGGGTACTTCTGGCTTCCCACTCATTGCCCCTCTGTGGCTTAAGGCTGCTCAAATCCCACATCCATCCCCTTTCTCTCACACTCTAGGATCAGGGCAGGAGGGATGGTGCTGCTCCATATGCTATCTGCATTGCTACTGCCACAGTCCTTAATCTTGTCATGAAAGGCTTTGGTTAGTCACTATGGTACGAGACAAAAATACCCACTAAACAAAAGAAGCCAAAACAAACAAAATAACTAGTGACCCATCAGGGAAGGAATGGTTAGTTGCCTGGTCACTTGCCTTTGCGTATATTGGTAAAATGCATTGCTAGGCTGCGATGGTTTCTGTTTTAAGGAGGCAAAAAAGGCAAAGTGCCTTATATCTCAAATTTGTCCTGTGTGGCTTGAGTTTTCCATGCTACTGCAGTCCATCAGTTTTTTTTGGGAACTTCCCAGAGTGGTGGTTCTGTGTACTCTATTATTAAGTGTGTAGTGGTATCTTATTTTGATTTTAATTTGCATTTTTCCAATGCCTATGTAGAATATTATCAGAAAAAAATCCTGTGCATTTGACTCTGTGGTGGAATAAAGAACATGGAGGGGAGAAAAATTAGGAATGTGCTGGTAAGTGGAATGTTTCAGTGCCACTCAACACAACAGATCTTTGAATTTCCAAACTCAAAAGTTTAAGAGTTTGTAGAGCTATGACCTTTGAAAAGGTCATTTTTCATGCCTAATTGTTGAGAGTAGAACTTCTAGTACTATGCTGAGGAAAAGTGGTGAAAGTGGGCGTTTTCGGCTTGTTCTGGACCTTATGTGAAACACTTTCAATGTTTCTCTATTCAATATAATGTTAGTTGTGGGTTTGTGCATATACGGCCTTAACTCTGTTGAGGTATATTCCTTTTATATCTAATTTGCTGAGAATTTTTATCATGAAGATATGTTGAATTTTATTGATACTTTTTATATTTTTTGAGATAATCTTTATTTTTCACTGTCTTGACAAGATATATCATATTTATTTTATTTTGCGGTATTGAGCTGAGGGTTTTCACACTGAGGTACATATGCATACCCAGGCCTTTTATTTTTCATTTTTGAGACAGGGTCTTACTGAGTCACTAGGTTTCCCAGGCTGGGGCTGAATTTTCTCTTTCTTTCTTTCATTTTTTCCCTCCTTTCTTCCTTTTTTCTTTTCTTTTCAGAAAACATGCTCTTGTCTTTACTATTGCAAGTTAATTTCCTTCAAATCTGTAGTCATCTAGGCCAGGTACATAGACAATACTATTTGTGATTCCAGGAGCTTTTCTCAACTAGAAATTTATTCATCTGTAACAAATACTACATGTTCACCACTAACTCGGTTTTGGTTTTTTTTCCGATTAAAAAATTAGCAAGTACATAATGTTCACAACCTTTGTGTGGAGTTGGTGCATATCCATATGAACCCCAATTCCTTTTTCCCTCCCCTCCTTCCCATCTCCCTCTCTCTTGGTGCTCTTCCCTTTTGAGACAAATCTGTCTCCCGGCTGCCCGTAACCTGTCTTTTATTTTGTTTTTCATTTATGATTTAGTTTTGAGCTTGTGTGTCTGATTTATCTCACTTAATATTGTGGTCTTGAGGTGAATCCCTCTTCCTACCAATAACTCAAGTTTGTCCTGCTCTGTAGCATAGTGGTGCTCTACTATGTGTAAATGTCATTTTTCTTATACATTAATCTATTGATGGACTTATAGACTGTTTTCAAGATTTAGTTACTATAAATTCTGCTGATATAAACACTATAATATGATATTTTTAACTGTTTGAGGAAGATACCTATAAGAGGCGTAGCTGAGTCAAGTGGAATTTTGCCTAAAATCAACAAATGAGATCATATCAATGTAAAAAGCTTTTGCACAGCAAAAATAAGGCAAAATGAATTATCAAACAATAGCAATCAACAGAATGAAAAGACAACCTACAGAATGGAAAAAAAAATTGCGAGCTATTCTTCAGACAGCAGACTAATATGTAGAATGCATGAAGAACTATAACAATTACACTCCCCAAAATAAAAAATCTAATAAGAAATAGACAAGTAAACTGAGGGAACACTTCTCAGAAGAAGTACATATAGCCACTAAATACATAAAAAATGCTCATCAACACTAGCCATTAGAGAAATACAAATTAAAACATTGATTCTATTTTTCCCAAAAACAATGGTCATCATCAAGAAATGAAATGTGGGCCTATGAGATAGCTCAGAAGCCTAAAGTGCCTGCTTAGGCAAGCTCAGGGACTGCAGTTCGATTTCCTGTCCCACATACAGAGCCAGCCCTGTTCCCTGTGCATGGTGGTGTACATACATCTGTAGTCTCAGCACTGGGGAGGCTGAAAGCGGGAGGATCACTATGAGTCTGAGCTGCGTAGTGAGATCTTGTAACAACCAAAGGCCTTAAAGCGAGAAAAAAAGGAGAAACAAGGAAAGAAATCAATTGCTAGTAAGATGGTGGGATGGGAAGAGCCTTCTAGATTGTTGGTGGGAATGTAGACCAGCTCATCCATCATGGAAGTCAGCATGAAGGCTCTTCAAGTAAAATTGAGCTTAACTGTTGGCCCTGCTGCCTTGTCTCTAAAATGTGTGTTGTACACCTGTGTACCATCTAGCCCAGCTGGGCTGTCATTTGCATATAATGCGACATCCTTCATTGTAGAGATAAATTGCACTGCATCATAACATCTAATTTTTTTTTAATGTTCTTAAACTAGGCTTGCTAGTATTTTGTTGAGATTTTTTGCATGTATGTTCTCCAAACATATTAGTCTGCCATTTCCTTTTGTTTTGTTTTGATAACACAGAAATGCTGTTCTCAGAGGTTCAGTCCAAAAGAATTATTTCCCTTTCAATTTTTTTGGAATGGTAGAAAAGAACTGGCATTCTTTAAAAGTTTGGTAAAATTCAGTAGTGAAGTCACTCTGTCCTGGACCTTTTTTTTTTTTTTTTTTTTTGCAAGAATTTATTACGGCTTCAATTTTGTCACTCATTACTGGTTTGTTTAGGTTTTCTTTTCTTTCTTTGTTTTTTGTGGGACTAGGGTTCAAACTCACGACCTTGTACTTGCCAGGCAGGCACTTGTGCAATGGAACTATCTCCTCAGCCCCCAGGTTTTCTATTTCTTTATGAGTCATTTGTGTTAGGTTATGTATGTCCAGGAATTTGTGTATTTCCTCTAGATTTTACAATTTATTGACATATAGTTATTTATAATATTCTCTAGTGATCCTTTGATTTCAGTGGTCAATTGTGATGTTTCCTTTTTCACCCAGGTTTGCTGGAGTATTTTCTCTTTCTTCTTAGTATAGCTAAAAGCTATTTCTGTGATATCAGTTTTATTCTCTCATTTTTCATCTCTAAGTTTATATTTTGGATCTCTCTCTCATTAATTAGTCTAGCTATAAAAGTTGGTTGATTTTATCTTTCTCAAAAACCAGTTCTTTGTTTTATAAAATCTTTGTTGTATTGTTTTAGTTTCTGTTTCATTTTTGGTCCACCCCCACCTCTCTAACTTTGAGTTTGGTTTATTTTTGCCTTTTCAGTACTTGCGATATTTGCAGTGTATCAGACATGTGTAGCATGTGGTGCTGGGGATAGAACCGTGGTCCCTGCGGTTGCTTAAGTGTGCCTGAGTTGGTGCTTTAGACCACTGAGCCATCTCGCTGGCCCTTTAGTCTAAACTAGTATATATATATATATATATATATATATATATATATATATACACATATATATATATATATCCTAGTATTTATACACACACACACACACACACACACACACACACACATATATATATATATATATATATTATAATGTTTTATGGTGAATTAGAATTATCTTTGGAATGAAATCTGAATTTAAAAATATATGATAAATATTTTGCTGACTTCTGAAAATCAGTTCTCATCCCAACCTAGGAATGGCTGACTTGAAGTTTATTTGTATGTATGGGATTAGAAATATTAATTAGACTTTGTACTTTTAGGAATTATGGTGCTTCATCCTCTCTGCTTCCCATGTTTATATGAGATGTATTTGTACATTTTTTCAGAGAGATCGATAGGCAGACAGAAAGATAGAGACAGACACACACACAGTGAGATAGACAAATACAAAGACACAGACAGATGGAGATACTGCTTTTATTTTGGGAACACTTGAATGTAAGGGATTCCAGGAGAATGACTGTACTTGAAATGTTTTTTTTTTTTTTTTTAATGGCAAATTGGATGTCATCAATTCTTGTAAATATTTGATTTGTAATCACTATTTTGGAGGAAAAATTTGTACCAGTACATTCTTGGTTATGATTATAATGCACAGTAATTTGAAGTGGTCAGCATCTAATTATGCCTACTTTTGATAGATGTTCAAAATAAATTGTCTTCTTTAGCTCTAAGGCCTTGTAAGATATCCGCACAGCGCCAGTGTACTGGAGGACTTCAAAATACAAACCTGGCTCTGGCTATTTTAAGGCATGAGTGTATCCATAGTGTATTCTTTACTCTCCAGATATCTTTCCGCAGTGAATTATGATAGCATTGAATAAAAATGTGCTGAAATGTAGGAGGACTGCAGGCCCTTTGTTTTTTTTTTTTTTTTTTTTAAGTTTTGTTCTTTAAACTACGAATTGTTGGCACGCCATCTCAAACTGCCTGCTGGCTACATTGTTACTCAGCCAAGCTGATTAAGACTAATTTTGGTTAAAATAGTGTCGTGCCTGGGCAAACAACCAACCCGCGGTCCCAACCAAAGGCAATTAAAGTGGAGATTCATTTTTATCACAGACTAATAACTGCTGTGATATTCCACAGTATTCTGATAAATCAGTGGCACCATAATGTCCGCAGTGTGTCAGGCTATTCTAGAATTTATTTGTTATATTCTTTCTCACTTCGGAGTTGCTCTTTGATTCTGGCACATCATTCTCTCTGGTAATCGTTTCAAATCAGCCAGTCTAATTCATGGCCATACAGAGAAGGGTTTCTTAGGAGCCAGTAGGATGATGGCTTAAAAAAAAAAATCAAGAGGCAGATGGTAGACTTATTTTTCTGGCTCCTCTGCTTTGGCAGGGAATAATTAGATATCTGAAGTAAGTGGCACCAGAAGTTGAATCCTACTGAAGTCACTCTCATGCATTTTCTTGTTGAGAACCTAAGATTTAGTAAAAGGAAGGCAAATGCCAGGACCAGGCTCCTGAGGACATAGTGACAATGTGACCTGGGCCTGGAAGAGATCTGAGAGGCCGAGGCTGTCTACTCTTTCAGCCTTTCCCCTCAGCTTTCCCATTGCTGGGACAAGGGGCCTGACATATACAATTTAAAGGAGGGAATGGCTTATTTGGCTCACAGAGTCAGAGGACTTAGTCCATGGCTGGCTTCAAGGAAGAAATATTATGGCAGAGGGTGAGGGGAAGCAATGCTGCTCACTGCACAGTGGTCCTGAAGCAGAGCACAGGGAAAGGGTGCCTGACAGGAAGTTCCCAGAGATGAGCTATGAACCCTTCAGGTCATGCTCCCACTATCTAGCCAGACACAATCACAAGTGTGCTTTACTAATCTTATTTTCTTTCTTTTCTTTTCTTTTTTCTTTCTCTCTTTCTTTTTCTTTCTTTCTTTCTTTCTTTCTTTCTTTGTTTCTCTTTCTTTCTTTCTTTCTTTCTCTCTCTCTCTCTTTCTTTCTTTCCAGGAGTCAAACTCAGGACCTTGTGCTAGCCAGGCAGGTACTGTGCCATTATATCCCTGGCCCTGCTCTGTAAATCTTATAGGAGTCCTTCAAGCCAACCAAGTGGACACTCACGATGAACCATCACAGTCAACTCTCTCCAAGACATGCTTGCTTTCATTGCTCTGATTCTGAGGCCTGATTTGGAGGCTGTGCGCCTCATCACAAGTCGGTTAATCATTTATTGACCATCCTCATGTGGGAAGAGCCATGATGTGGGTGACTCAGAAAAGAAGCAGTACAGAGATGGTCAACGCCTGGCCATTTTATGACAGGCCAAGTCTCAGCGATGGGGACTTAAAGTAATTATACTCCTCATTTTATTGTGGCAAAAATTTAGCCTGTCACAGCCCTTTTATTTTCTCCTTCTCTTTCACATAGGTGCCCAGTCTACTGGTTTTGATATGCATCCTTGGTTTCTATGTGACTGCATGTAAAATATATATGATATTCTTTTTTTATTGTTATTATGCACATTGTTGTCTCCATAGTAGTTGTTCCAAGTATAAGATGCAGACATGATGACTTTTCTAAACATTATTGGTATAAATATTTCTTCTCACCCAACTAATAGAAAGTAGTTGTATGCATAGAGCAATATTACATAATAGTAGTGAGTTATCAGAACTAGCATTGTTGGAAGCTGTTGATTTGAACCTTTACAAAGCTTAGCATAGTAATCTAGCTTTATTTGATATGCCTCATGGCTATTTCTGCTGGGTGGTTAAGGCCAAGTTAAAGCAAGACCTATATAACAAAACTTGTAACTTTTGTGTAGTATAGAAAAATGGCATTGCTTTATAGATCTTGTTTTGTTTCTTACAAGTTTCAGTGTGCAGCTTTACGTTGGTGCTTTCGATGGTGCACAGGCTGCCATGGAGGTAGCCATCCATGTCCAGCATTGTCCTCTTCTCTAGCATGTGTTTACTTGTTCCTTAGCTTGAGCTGAACTCCTGGATCCTGTGGAATCTGTGGTGCTAGGAGGCCTATGCCTGTAGAGCAGAATGAGAGTTTGAGGTCTGTTTTCTGAATAGGGAGCCTAGTAAGAGTGCAGTGTAGTAGCCGGGTGTGGTGGTTGTCTTAGTTACTTTTTGCTCGTTGCTGGGACAAATAGCTGACACTCAAAATGAAGGAAGGAAAGGTTTATTTAGCTCACAGTTTGTAGAGGTTTCAGTCCATATTCGGCTAGCCCAAGGCTGAGTGGAGCAGGGTGGAGAGCATCCAGTTCATGGCGGCAGAACAGCAGCAAAACGGTGGCAGAGGCAGCCAAACAAACACGGCAGCAGAGCAGCAGCACCAGCTCGAGCTTCAGTCTGTCTTTCTGTCTCTCTTTATATTACATTCAGGCTCTCTGCCTTAGCTCCCGCCCTAGGCTACACCCATAATCCCAGAAGTACTTCCACCCATAATCCCATCAGTACTAAAACCCATAATCCCAGGGATCATGGATCAAGTCTCAAACTCTAGAAGTCCCTGCCCAATGACTCCATGAGGCTTTGGGGGGACAACTAGACATAAACCATAA
>PVJA010004303.1:0-27139 GCA_004027025.1 Myocastor coypus
AATATTTTGTGGATCAGAAAACTGATGAAATAGCTAAAGGTATTGGATTGAAGTAAATTTTTAACCCAAATGAGGATTTTGTTTTCTACATGATTGGAGAAATTTATCTTTTTTCCCCCTCTTGAGATTAAGTTTCATCAGTATCCTGCCTTTCATTCTATTTTTACATTTGACCATCACCATTTAAATGCATGTCCCTCTTAGGCTAGTGTGTGCACTTGCAGGTCTGGCCTAACTGGAAATTCTCTCATGGTGAATTTCAAAGAAGAAAAGTCTGTTGATGATTGACTAACATCTCAGCAGACAAAATTGACAAAAGCTATCAATTTATTCCAATGTTGTGGTTCACCAATGAAGAATTTTCTTACCATCTGCTTGGGTGTTTGATTAAAATACTCCATCAGCCCATCTGTTCCGAATTGATAAGGGATTTTCTGCAGAGGGGAAATGTTCAAAAGTTTGCACACCTCATTTAACAGAGTAGACCCCCAATTAGAGCCTTGAGCTGTCAAATTTTCTGAAAGTAGGCACACTGATTGATTTACAGAATTTTTTTTATTTTTATTGATTTCAATGACAAAGAAGTAGCAATGAGTCAATCTCAAAGGTTAGTAGTACAATTGCAGTAATTGATATATTGCATATTGTTGTCTTCATAATAGTTATTCAGGGTACAAGATACAAACATGATATTTTGTCTAAACAGTATTAGTACAAATCTCTTTGAAATAAGATAAAGTAGATGTATGTCTATCTTAACCGTTATATATATTTACATGTATATATTAGTATAATATATATGATCATTTTATGGTAATATATATTACTACATAAAATATATAAAATATATACTATTACTACATACACACACACACACACACACACACACACACACACACAATGGTCCTTCATTTATATCTACCTTTTGTTTTATTTTGTCAGTGATGGATGTTTCAATGATGTCAGAGAATATGTATTTGGAGAAGTCTTTAAAGCGCCTTTTCAGGGGCCCGGCGGGATGGCTCAGTGGTCTAAAGCCCCTGCTTGGGGAAGCTTGGGTGGCTTCAGGGACCGCGGTTCGATCCCCGGCACCACATGCTGCGCCAGCCCTGACTTTGGGGTGGGCTGAGCCGGCCATAAAAATGAGTGAATAAACAAACAAAGGTTCTGAAACAAGAATGAAAATAATAAATAAAATTAAAAAAAAAATAAAGCGCCTTTTCATACTTGATATCAGTTCAAATATTGTAGATACTTGTATTCAGCAAGATAGCCCAATATAGTCCAATAGACCATAATAGTAGTGGATTATCAGCACAACTGGCACTGTCAGAATTTGTTGACTTGAGTGTTTTACAGCTTAGCATATTAATATGGCTTTATTTTTCTTTCATTTTTCTTTTGTTTTTACTTTTAATTACAAATAACAATCTGACCTTTTCGAAACATGTTAGTAGTACATTCTCAATAATTTTTTTTTTTTTTTTTTTTTTTGGTGGGACCAGGGTTCGAACTCACGACCTTGCACTTGCCCAGCAGGCACTTGTGCCTCGGAGCTATCTCCCCAGCCCCCATTCTCAATAATTGACACAGTGCATATTGTTGTCCTTGAAGTAGTTATACAGATCACAGGGTGTAGACATCATAATTTTTCTAATCATGGTTGGTACAAAAAATTTATACTCATTGAACTAAGAGAAAGTAGTTGTGTACATAGTCCAGCATTCCATAATCGCAATGGATTATTGGCAGATTGGGCAATGTGGGAAGCTGCTGATTTAACCCTTTTACAGCTCAGCATGCTAATCTAGCTTTACTGTTTATGCCTCATGGTTAAACTTTTCTGCTGGGTGGTTAAGGACAAGTTAAAGCAAGACCTGTATAAGAAAACATACAACTTTTGTATCTCCCAAGGTCAGTTAAATCCCCTTAGGATTTAAGGCTTTGCTTTTTTAATACTTCATGGTTATACTTTTCTGCTGCATGGTTAAGTCTAAGTTAAAGCAAGAGCTATATAAGAAAAATGTAACTTTTGTGTTTGACAAGGCCAGTCAAATCCTCTAAGGATTTACACTGAAGCCATTACAGTAGTTTGTAGATCTTTTGTCATTGTCAGGCATGTAGATGAGTCATGACCATTGCCTGACAAATTTGCTCTCTGTGAAAGCCTGAGAAAATGTTTTCTCTCTAGATGACTGTCCTTAGGCACACTATACCTTATTGATCCCTTTCCTCTGTGGCCTCTTAATCTCTTGAACAGAAAATTTGGAACATCACTGAGTTATAGGATATTACAGTACAGGATCTCTTACGTCTTGACTCCTCACTAGCCTTGAGGGGCTAGGGCCAAAATATTGGCTTTCGTTGTAACCTTTTTCTTTTTTACTCTAATTTTTGGTCTATAAACTTTAGTTTTTAATCATCCAGAAGAAATGCTTAATGATATTATTATTCTATAAATCATTTACACTATTACTCAATTTATTAAGAGTTCTTTGTGAAGGCTCAATGTTTACATGACTATCACAGACTTAAGAATTTTTTTTTTTTCAAATTAGTGGTAAGAGCACAAGAGTTACTGATGAGTTAACAAGCTGTCATATCTTTTGATTAGCACCTTGAACTGAAGCTGTATTTCAGAAACATTATTCAGTTTTGTGAAGCATAATTGTTCAAATAAGCTTATTCCAAGTATGCCCCACATAATACGTTTTAGTAATTTTCAGAGGCATTTGTTTAATTTTTCATAGTTTAGTTCTTTATTTATTTAGATTTATTTTTTTTTTAAATTTACTTGTAATGTGTGTTTAACACAGTGAGAAACCATCAATGTCTTCATTAGAAACTTTAAATGGAATGGTCTAGATTTGGAGCTTCAGCAGTCTAAGTACCTGCCTGGTAACTACAAGGACCCAGGTTCTATCTCTGGTATGGCATGCTGTGCCTTCTACTGACACCAGGCATGGTGATATACACCACTAATCCCAGCACTGGTGAGGCTGACAGTAGGATTGCTAGGAGCCTCAGCTGTGTAGTGAGATTCTGTACCAAATAAGTAAATAAATACCAAAAAAAATTGTATGTCTCTAAATTTGCATTGTGTATTTCACGAGTATCTTCATCTTTCAATTGATTTAGCTATAAAATGTTGATAGTTTTATATTTTCTGTGATTTAAGATAGCTGTAGAGGTCCTCACAACTATAATGCAGGGGAAAATGAAATACATTCAGCTATCAGGAAAAAAAAGTATCCATTTATTAATGGGTGACTTGGTTGAATAGGTAGGAAGTTCTAAGTATTCTTTAGAAATATATTAGATATATTAAGTCGTTTTAAAAATAAGCTGCCATAAACAAATAAGTCTACTTTATTGTAATTTCCTAGCAATAAACAGAGATAAAGGAGCTATTGAAATTATAACAATAAAACACGAAACAAATACATGAACACTACACACCTGTAGTCCCAGCACTTGGGAGACTGAGGCAGGAGAATCAGTGCAAGTTTGAAACCAGCCTGGGCTACAAAGTGAGACAAAAGCCAGCCTGATCTGCATAACGAGACTCTGTCTCAAAAAGAAAAATAAATTGATCAATTTTTACTTCTTCCAAATTAAAACTTTGCTTATAATCAACTTTCCAGCATTGTCTCTTAGTAGATAAGCCAAAGTTAATATTTTCTTTCATCAGATGATATTTTACCTTCATGTACAGGTTTAAAGAAGTTACTTAACATTTTTTTCCTTCATGGCAGAGAAATCTGTGAAGGACGTCTAATACAAATAAAATTAGAGAGTAAGAAATGGTATTAGAAAGAGACAATGCACAATTAATATTATTTATACTATTTTAGATGTATGATTTCTATTGATTTTTATGCATATTTTGATCTCAGTTTCTGTATCCAATAGTAGTATAAAAAGCTTCTAATATCATGGGATATAATAAAATGCAGAAATTCTTCATAAATCCTAACTGGCTCTCCCAATCATCGTTCTTCTCTCCAGTTTACTGTCTAAAACAAGACACCTAGTCAACACACACTATGCGCAAGAATGGAGATTTGAGAGACGATGGGTGACATCCTTCATAGCAGACTCTACATTTGACACTGGGGAGTCAAGGCCTCGTAAAGTCCCCTATCCTGAATTTTTTCCTAAGAACAGAAAGGGACAACCTACTATCCACCTGTCCGTAGACTTATTTAAGTGATTCATTTCAGTTTCACTTTTATAAGGTTAGTCCCAAGGAAGATCAGCAACTGTTCTGCCAAGTGTGCTTGGGTGAGGTTGAAGAAAATGATGCTTTGAGGACCTTTTAGTCTGATGTAGTTGCAGACGACAGTCTCTTTATTTAGACCTTCAACTTATGCTGATATGAGATGTTTTTTGATAGTTTAGTTTGGATGGAAGGGAAAGTGGAATGGCCACTTACAAATATATGCTGAAGAATGTGAAAAAAATAAGTTTATTAGAGGAACTTTTTCCCTAAGTTCCCATTCTTTCCTTTGTCTCCCCTTCAATTCCTTACTTTGTTTACTTTCCTTTTATTATTTCTTCTTTTCATGTTTATTTTTACTTCTTTCTCTCAATTTCTTCCTTTCTTTCTTCATTTATTTTTCTTTTCTCTTTTTTATATAAATTTTCTATCAATGATTCGCACAGTTACTTCAAAGAAAAGATCAGTAGAGCAATGTGTTAAACCTCATTAGGAAGTTTTTTCACTAAAACTACAAAATTTATATTTGTAAATATGTATCTTCACTATGAGGCCACAGAGGAAAGTGATGGATGATAATATGAAATGTGCCTAAGGAGAGTTGCCAAGAGAGCAAACAGTCTGTCAGGCTTTCACAGAGAGCAAATTGGCCAAACAGTGGCTGTGATTCATCCAGATGGCTGACGCTGACAGAAGTTCTGCAAACCACAGTACATGGTTTCAAGGTAAATCATAAGGGGGTATGACTGACCTTGCCAGACAGAAAAGTTACACTTTTGTAATATAGATCTTGCTTTATCTTAGTCATAACCATTCAGCAGAAAAGTCTAACCACAAGGTATACAAAGTATAAGAGATCTTGAAAACTATTCAGTGTTCTCAAGTGATCTCTTAGCTGTCCTGATGAATGAGTAGCTCAGTTTGATATGTCTGTGAAATGAGGCTTGGTAGCAAATGTACTCAGCCAGGGCTGGGGATTTCACTTAGTAGCGCGGCTGAGGTCCCAAGTTTGATTCCTTCTGAATTAAAAAGGAAGAGGGATTCACTCAGATGCCGCTTGGTTCTGTGTCCTCTGCTGACTTTTCGCTCCTTGTTCCTCAATGCCTCAACTGATGTAAGCACATAGGAAATAGTGGTCTAGTGAAATCTGATTAATAAAAGGAAGAGTGAGGAAAATAATGGTGCGTGAGATTGCAAAGAAATGGAAGTGAAGACTAAAAAATGAGAAAAGAACTAAGAAACACTGAAAAATTCTTCACCTGCTGCCTTAAGAGAAAAATGACAGAGTACATGGCATCGAGGTAAGAACAATTTAGTTTCTATGACAGTCAATATAATGTCTAGAACCCTTCAAATATGGAGTGCAAACACAGGGCAAGCCTGGTCTCAGGAAATAGGAGAGCTCTTGGTCACCAGAAATGTGTGACGAGATTAGCCATATGTTATGAAAGGAACTTATATACTAGGTCAGGACTAGAATAAAATGGCACTAATGTTCTTCAGCTCTGAAGCTCAATTATTTTCCAAGATGGCAACATAAAATGTTTATAATATTTTGTGACAGCCACAGAAAAACAAAGAGTTGGCTTCATCCTAATCTTTATTTCCATTGAACTCTCATGAAAAAGGTAAAGAAGGTTAGTGAAAGCAAAGGACCCCTAGGCAGCCATTCTTTCATGTATTAACAAGGAAACTCATACCCATCTGGGTTATTTGAACTAAACTGTGGGATTTCAGCTAAAACATCAGGATGTTATTTTCACTTTCAACATTTCAAGATTTTTTAAGAAATATATTTCTGAAATATATTACTTATCTCTATTGTTTTTCATAATTTAGTTATCTGAAAATTAAATATTTTAGATGGTATAACACAAACTGAGAATGTTCTTTTCTCTGAAAGGGGAATAAATATATTCATTATTCAATTCAGGCATCTAAATATGTTCGCCCAAGGCATTTTCATGCAGTCTTGTATTTTCAAAGATGAAAAAAATGAAATATTAATCAAACCTTTACAGTCTTCTTTTATTATAGTTTTAAAAATACAGCCATACTTTTACTGTCCTTGCCTAGAGGAAGTATACTAATAAGTGCAACCTGCTTCAATTATAAATCAAGGGGCAAATGTAATACTGCACTGCAAAACGCAAAATGAATTTAGTTTAAAGAAAAGAATAGAGATTAAAATTTACCTGTTAATTAGCATATGGAACTGAAATGAAACATCAATGGTGGTTTTTTGCTCTAGAGTAATTTTAAACATGAAGACAAAGGAAAAAGTATAGCTATTCACTATTAAGTGTTTACGAGGATATATGTGCCACAAAATATTACAAATTACGCTTAACAGAAATGAGAAGGAAGTTTCTCTAGTATAACTCTAATGGAATGAAATTTTAAAATTTAAAAATCATCACAATATATAATGTATTTTTTTTGTTTTGTAAATTAACTATGTCCCGCTTTGGGAAGCCTGAGCAAGTTGTTCCACTGAAGAAATCCACGAAGAAACTCTCATAGAGACACACACAGTACACAGGTAGTATCACCTTGAGTGTTATGACAAATCTGCCTGCCTGCATGATTTATTCACCTTGTTTTCTCTTTTTTTCTATTTTTTAAGAGAGTAGAAGATAGCATCAAGACAGAAAAATTACAAATGATGCACAATTTTACTAAACAAAAATATGAGTTTGACAGTGTAGTGTTTTCCTCAAATTAGTTATTCAGATTACCAGATATATGCATGCAAACTTGCAAAATTGGAAAAAAGGAAAGGTTATAAACAATAAAAAAGGGAAGAAAAGAGAAAAGACAAAAAGATTAAGTATTATCCTCTCCTTTCCACAGACCAGCAGAAATTCACAGTGCAGTTATCCAAAGCATTCTGCTTATGTACACAGATGTGTCTCTTTCTTCCATTCCATTCCATTCCTTCTCCTGTCTTTCTCACCTCAATAATTCCTTTTTTGTGAACATGTTCATTCTATTTTCCCAGTATTGATTGTACCCTTCAGAACTTTACTTTTTCTTTTAGGTTTTTACACTAAGGAGATAATACAATGCTTGCAAAAGTGGCTCTAGCTTATTTCACCTAAGAATATCTTCTTTGTTGAAATCATTTACCAATAAAAGTCGTACTTATGTTCTTTTTTTATAGCTGAATCTGTATCAGTCAAGGATTTACTAGAGGCACAGACTTAACGCAAGATGTATAACTGTACATCCCAAGATTGGCTTACAGTGTTTAGCCACAGCGTCAGATGAGGAGGCACACTGATGGGGTCTGAACACTGGAGACTGAAGAATTCAGTTCAGGTTCTGGAGCCCACAGCAGTATACCATGCAAGTCCGGGTCAACATGCTGATGGCCATGAAATGGAAGGCCAATGAGTCTACACCAGAAGGCTGAAGGATCCAAGACAGAAGCCAAGAGTCTGTAGTAGAGCCAGGAGATGCCATCCAAGCAGATGGTGAAGACTGGAGCTCCTCCAAGGAAGAATGGGGCCCTACATCCTCCCTCGTTCTCCTTTTACGTGATGAGTCACTCTAGACTAGGTCCTCCACACCTTAGGGTGTGGGATTGCTGAGACTATTTAGTTAAGCTCTTAGCTTCTCAGGTTGACACAGTCAACTAACAACTACACTGAATAATCTTTCATTGTATAAAAATAACACATCTTCTTTTTTTCCATCCCTCTGTTGATGGGAATCTGAGTTACTTCCAAGATTTAGCTATAACAAATTGTACCGCTATGAGCATGGGTGCACATATATTGCTATGGTATGATGTTTATAATTTTCCTGGAAAAACACCCAGGACAGGAATGGCTGGCTTGAATGGTACCTCCAATTCAAGCTTTTAGTTTATTTTCTCTTTTTCAATCATAAAAGTTGTCTCATCTTCCTATCTCCCTCATTTGTGCCTTTTCACCACTATCTTTACTCTTGAGTTCTATAAACAGCTGAAATGCAGCAGTGATCCATGTTTTTAGAATTGTGAGTCAGTCACGGTTTCCTAACTTCATCAATATATCCTGTCTTTAGTCAACCCTCAGAGGTGACTTAAAGAGCATGAAATCTCCGGAGCTATGGTGGCACAATCCTGCAATCCCAGTAGGGGAGTCTGAGGCAGGAGAATTGCTGAGAATTCAAGTCCACTCTGAACTACCTAGGGAGTTCAAGGTCAACTTTAACCATACAGAAACAACCTCTGTCAAAAACGCCTAAAATAAACAAACAAAAAAAAATGGAAAACAAAAATTACAGAAGCTGAAAACCAGTCACAAAGTAGGAAACATATAGAAATGATACATCATAATCTTTCTTATTTTAATAAAAATATGTGTCTTAAATTTTATTTTTAATCTAATTAAAAGTCAATTTTCTTCCTGTTTGCAAAAGATCCATATCCTTGTTGCCTTCTATCTATTCTTTCCCTTATTCTTTGTACAATATTCACTCAAATGAGAGATACCATTTGCAATTTAAGTTTGTGTGTCTGGTTTATATCTCTCAGCATTGTATCTTTCAGTTGCATCAATTTTCCTATAAATATTCCAAATATACCCATCTTTTAGCCAAAGATATTCCATCATATTTGACACATTTATTTACCCATCAACTATTAATAGGCATGCTGGCTGCTTCCAGGATTACAATTATGAATTGTGCTGATGTAAATATTGGTATATATCTATTGCTCTGGTAGGACGTATTTAGCTCTTTTGAGTCCAGTAGCTAGATTAAATGGGATTTTTAATTTTTGTTACCTGAAAAATCTCTGTATAATTACACACAGTGTTTGTACAAGTACCTTTCCATTGGAATGGCACGAAGGGTCTTTTTCACCATAGCCAGGCCAGCATTTGTCATATTCTTTGACTTCTCTTTGAAAATTTTCATGCTTCAACTTGATGATTTTTTCATTCTTTTGGGGATACGATTAAATTCTACAATTGTCTGAATTTGCCTTTCTCTAAAGCTTATAGATATTGCACAAGGTTCAGTGTGTTTGTTGGCCAGTTGTACTTATGCTGAGAACTTTTTACTCATTACATTTCACCATTTCTTGATTAGCTGTCCTATTTTGGACAACCTAATTATTTGTGTTGTTCATATATTCGAGGTATTAGTCCTTTGTCCGAAATTAGCTGACATAATTATTTTTACTCTATAGGCTGACTCTGATGAATATGATCAAATAGAGTGAAATGAAGGCTGGACATCAAAGAGCAATTACTCAAGTTTTGAAAAACTAAGGACAGATGAGGGAAGGGAAAGAATAAAATAGAATTTGAGGGAGTGGTCAGAAAGGGAAGAATAAATGTTTACTAACTTGACAGTTTAATTTTATTTGATTATTTATTTATTTATTTGGTATAAGTTCTTGTTATGCAGCTTGTACCTGTAGCAATATTCGTGTCTCAGCCTCCCCTGCACTGGAATTACAAGCATGTGCCAAGAAGCTGGTTTCAGGAACAGCACAACATGTAGTATAGGGGACCAAATCTGGGCCTTGTGCTTGCCAGGAAGGCGCTCAGAATGCTGAGCCATATCCCCATCCCTCACTTGAATGTAGAAATTAAAGAACTAGTGGAGAAAAGAGAAAAAGAGGATAAGGAGAAGAAAACCAAAAACAAAGAGAGAGAGAGAGAGAGAGAGAGAGAGAGAGAGACAAACTCAAACAGCAATAACAAGAAAGAAAAAGAAGAATGAAAAGGAAATGATCAGAAAAGAAGTAGACACAAAATACAAAACAAAATGAAAAAAAATAAAATAAAAGTAGTAAAATTCCTCTGGTTTTGCAGTTCCATGATAGCGTCGCAGTCAGAGCCTAGCCATGGGCTGTGCAGCTCAGCGAAGTCTTCCATTAGGATTGTACTGTCCTGAGTATGGAACTGGTCTTCCCTTCTGGATTTGGGGGTTTGGACTGACTTTTGGATTTTTTTCTTTTTTAATTAATTTTAATGAGAAAGAAACAGTAATGGGTCAATTTCAAAACAAGTTAGTAGGACAGCTGCAATAATTAATACATTGCATATGGTTGTCATCATAGTAGGCATTCTGAGTAAGAGATGCAGACATAGTATCTTGTCTAAACAGCATTGTGGGGATCCATTGATCTTACTGTGAATAGTTCAACACGGGGGAGACACAATGGTAGGAATGAGAAAGATAGAAAAGAAGACAAAAAGCTGGACTAGGTGGTCTTCAGTCTTCCTGATGGGCAAGACTTACGCAATGCACACAGAAAAGATCCTTTATTTATACTTCCACAAATTTTGCATCCCATGGCACAAGGCTACCAAGCAAGCAATACCTGACCTGAACCAGACAAGATGTTTTTTCTCAGCACTGGGGTAGCTTCCTGCTCCAGGGAGGGAGGCTGAGTCCCACATACACACGCTTGATCGAATTTCTGGCTTCCTGCGGCTCCCAATACACTATTAGTACAAATATTTATTCTTATTGAACTAAGAGAATGTAGCTGTATATCTATCCTTTCTCTCTCTGTCTCTCTATCTCTCTCTGCCTCTCTTTTTCTCTGTCTCTGTCACTATCTCTCTCTATCTATCTATATATAATGCTCCTTAAAAAAAGAAAAAATGGTTCTTTATTTATATACCCCTTTTTGTTTTGTTTTGTCAGAGATGGGTGCTCCATTATTGTTCAAATATTGTAAATGTGTGTCTTCAGCAAAAGAACCTAATACAGTCCAAGAGTCCATAATAGAAGGGGGTTATTCACAGAACTGGCAATGTCAGAACTTGTTGACTTGAGCTTTTTACAACTTGGCATATTAATACGGCTTTACTATTTAATGTCTTTTTAATTCTCTTGTCAATGCACATGATACGAATTGGTTATAGCTGATGGATAGTACGTCATCGAGATAACTGGACGAAAAGAAATGCATGTGTTGGGAGTATACTTAATCTTCTTCTGATGTCACGATGAGAGTAGAGTCAGCTCCTGAGGTAAGCCCAGATTGGAGCATAGTGCTGTTGCCGCGAGACTGGGTGACCTATGCTTAGCAAGGAGTTTGAGGAGACAAAAGAGACAAAGTAAAAGAAGAAAAGTTAGCAGAAAAAAGTTACAATTATTGTAGATTTTAAAATTTGCTTTTTCTGAACTTTTAAAATAAAATCATTTTAGAGAAATGAACTGAAACAAACACTTGGTGGTGAATTTTTCCATTATTTAATGATTAATCTACATAATTCCAGGGGAAAAGATGCCATTAAAAGATACTTTCAAATAGTCCCAAAATCCTTGTAAGGCTAAAACTTAAACTACAAAGACAACTTGAAAAGTTTCGGGGAATATCTGCCTCTCAGATAGGAATTTAGGGAATTTGACTAAAAGGAAATGACTAAAATAGAAGTAAAATGTGGCTAAATAAATAAATAAATAAATAAATAAATAAATAAATAAAGATTGACCTCACAAGAGCATGAATCATGGAGAAAGTGGAATGATTTTAGTTAAGTGTGCTAAGGAAGGTAGGGCCCCATAGGCAGTGAATTTAGCAACAAAAAATAAATAAAGAACAGATTCACATTTCCTTCTTTGCTGTCCCCAAACCTAAAAAAAACAGGTTTTAGTTTATGATACAGCCATGAACTAAAATTAAACCTGAAATAATAATTTCAGCAATAAAATACCCCAAACGTAAGTACAGCCCAGTAGAAATGAAGAGCGTAACAGGAATGCAGCCTGTATACAAAATCTAATACGGAAAAACTGAAATCATGAAAGGTGTAGCAGAAGTAAAGCAGTTGTGAAAGGTAACTGAAGGCCTAGAAATAAATGAAAAAAGCGCAGTTAAATAAATCCGTAATTATATTGTTTATTATATTTATATCATATAATTATATTACTTTTTTTTCCAGGACCAGGGTTCAAACTAATGACTTTGAAAATGCCAGGAGCAGGCACTTGTGCCCCAGAGCTATCTCCCCGGCCCCTTATTTTATTATTTTAAATAATTTAAATGCTAAAACATTAAATATCATGACCATGATTTACTCCAATTTTATTGAAACATCTATCAAATATAAAGGACAGAACATCTGAAGATCATGCCACACTGATAGAACCCACCATGAAACTTACTTGCCTTACTAATACTCAGCATGGTAAATATTAAATCTATAGAATGCCTAGCAATGACGACTAGGCATCATAGAATGCATGATAGCTAGTGAATCTACTAGTCAGACAGTACTTTCTACCGAGGAGATCACATCGGAGCCTAAAAGCAAGAAATGCAAAACTTGAACAATTTCTATCAAAAAATACAGCTGCCCACATGGTAGTAAAGAGCGAGATGTTGAAACCTTTTCTCTAAATTCCGAAACAAGACGCTGATATTCACTATCACCACCTCTGGCAAATTAGTTCTCATAACTTTAGCTAGAGCTGTAAAACAAGTGAAAGAAATAAAACAGATATGGAAAGAAAATGGAGAGGATAAATTATCTTTGTTTGTGGATGCCATAACTCTTTACATAAAAGACTCCCTAAATCTCCCCTAGAATGCTCCTAGAAATATTGTCTACATTCTACATTTTCTAGTGTAGCACAATACAAGTAAACACACAAAAATCTACAACATTTCTAGTCACTTATTAGAAACTCACTCAGATGGAAATTAGAGAGGATGTTCCCTATAGAAGAACATTGAGACAAATGAGAAGATTAGGAAGTACACTACCCAAGCAAGTGGAAGGCAAGAATTCTGTAATGAAAACTGCTGTATTTTGAAGAAGACCACATAAGAGGCATATTACAAAATGAAAACATAGTCCCTGTTCACGGATAGGCAGAACTAATAGAGTCACAATGGCCATATTTCCAAAACTGATATAAAAATTTAACATAAACGATCAAGGGGCTGGCGAGATAGCTTCGTGGCACAAATGCCTGTGGGTGGTTACGTAGTGGGAGCCACCACCCCTGCATCCTTCAGGTCTCAAGGGTAGCACTAATCTCTTCAATTTCTCCAGCAATGGGATACTGCTTTTGGCTCATTATTTTACCAGGCAAAGACAATTCTATTTAACCTTTCCAACCATACTAGCCCTAACGTGACAGGGTAGGGAGCCAATGTGAGGATTCTGCAAAGTACTGAGTATGTCTATTTCAATTATACATTCTGGAGCAGGGGAAATGACTACAGGATGGATTTGAGGACCCAATGGACTCACTGTGAGTCAGACCTTTGCTAAAACTCCATTGATCACCTGCCCTCCATAGACCTCTACTCTCACTGGAGGGCCACTGTGGTGTTTTGGATCCCCTGGAATCAGTGTTAGTTCAGAACCAGTGTCCAGAAGTCTCCAAAATGTCTGATCATTCCACTTTCCCCAATGTACAGTCACTTGGGCAAAAGGCCTTAGGTCCCTCTGGGGAAGGATAGGAGAAAGATTGAGTATAGAAGTTCTGGGGACATTAGGATCCTTCCCCAAGGAGACCTGGCCTCCCCATCATTCAAGGGGTTCTGGTTCTGTAAACTGGCTCACGTCTGGAAACTGGTTGAGGGGCCAGGATTGCTTATTAGCATGGTTTGAAGTAGGTCTTTGTTCTTTTGCCTCTAAATTCTTTTGTTTGCATAAATCTAGCAAAAATTTTGTAGGTTTCCCATCTATTTCACTTTTGGATTAGGACACTGAAAATAGATTTTTTTTTTCCAGCATATACATTACTTTCCAATTAATTACATTTGCTTAGAATATATTGACATTTTTTCTTGTATAATTTTTTTTCTTTTGGAGACAGGGTCTCGCTATGCAGTTGAGGCTGGCCTTGAGCTCACTTTTGTAGCCCAGGCTGGTCTCGAACTCGCACCAATCCTCCTGCCTCAGCCTCCTGAGTGCTGGGATTACAGGCATGAGCCACCACGCAAGGCTTTTCTTGTATAATTTTAATAGGATGACAGTCTACTTTTATTTTCCTCTATTGCCTTCAACAGAGGTCCTTTTAAAATGTATAGCTTAAAATATTTTTTGAGCAGGAAGAGTTTCCATACTGTCCCTCAACTCAAGAGTAGGGATATTTCTTATTTCACCTGCGATTTAAATGTTATTTCTCTGTGCTTTGGAAGAAGCTAGATTTCTTGAAATGCTTTGTAATAAAAAATATCTCCAAAAATGAGTTGTTACTGAAAGCAGTCTGAAAGTTACACTGGAAATTAATCTGTTTCTCTGTTGAAGATTCTCCTGAGTTAGTAAGACAACAGCATATTAAACATTTATAAAAGAAAAAACAACTAATATTAAAACTAGTAAGGACAATCAAAATTCATTATAGGTTATATATGGTCATGCATTTATATTTATGATTTTATCTCATGGAAAATAAAACAATTAAAAACTGGCAATGAGCAAAAACATGAAATATTATAAAATAGTATGTTCGAAGTTCTCTACATGTTTCATCCATTGGAAATATATGAAATTACCTGGACAGAATTTCGGATAGTAGTTCTCTCTTCACTCACTCTTCAGGAAAATTAACCTGACAGTGCAGAAGTGCCCATATAAGGTTGATTTCATTTCTTTTAAGGAATAATCAAATATATAGAACATTGATTAGGGCCGGCAGTATAGCTCAGTGGACTAAGCACTTAATTAGGGAAGTACAGGGGCCAGGCTTTGTTTTCTGGCCCCGCCTGCTGCACCAGCCCCACTGTTGGCTATTCTAAGTGAGGATGGAGTCCAGGGGTGGTGACATGCACCTGTAATACCAGCACTTGGGAGGCAGGAAATAGGAGGATCGCTAAGAGTGAGACCTGCATAGTGAAACCCTGCACACACACACACACACGCACACACACACACACACACACACACACACAAAAGGTATCTCAGTGTTATTTTCACTTGCATTTCTCTACTGTTAAAAGTCTTCTTGTATTAATTGTTTAAATTTCTATCACAATGATATATTGGAAGGCAGAAACATAAAATTTTCTCTCTTGTGCACAAACAATGCCAACATATGCCCCATGTATTTCCCTGTGCTACAAGATTCCATAAATATATTTCTTAAGAACTTAAAATGAGTTTTGACCTCCTAATTGCTTAAGAAAGAACATTTTTGTTTGGACTGGCATTATTATTCAAATGTTATCTGACTAATTCTAAAAGATTTTCAGATATCTACAGAAAGAGATCCATCTGAACAAAAATTCTCTTTTCAAGTAAGTACAAAGAGATACAGAATATTTGCAGTGCAGAGTCAGCCTTAAACCTATTTTTTTTTTCACAGACCTGATCTCAATTCTGTCAGAATAATATTTTAGGACCCTGGCTCTCTATCTTTGTCAGATTTTGGCTCTTCAGAGTTATAGGTAGACATAGAATGCTTAAATGGCATCTCATATAACATTTTAAATTTTGCTACACCTTATAGCTTGGAGCTAGAGACCCCCACCCCCAAAGACTCATGTGTTCAGAGGTGGGACTTTGGGAAGGTGGCTGGACCACTCATTATCATCCACTAACAAGGTCCTGAGTAAACGAGGATTGAGGAGATGGAGGATCAATTCAGGGGCAGGACACTGAGAGAACTCTGCCCTCTGCCTCCTGCATCCTCCCTCCCCAAGTCTCCCCTTTCCACTCCATTCCCTAGTGGCCAAGAGAGAGCAGCTCCCTCCTCTCTGGCCTTGCACCATGCCCTTGTTGCTCTACCCCCTGCCAACCATAGAGGGAAACCATAACCCACACTAAGCCCCACTGCTTTTAAGTTGTGGGTGTTGTGTATATTTTGCCTCAGGTATCCAAAACATGACTAAACCACCATATTTAGAAAGCAAAGAGATCCTGGAAAAAAGGCAGAAAGTGTCATATTAAAATTATGTCAAACAGCCAGGTGATGTGGCATACGCCTGTAATCCCAGCGATTAGGAGGCTGAGGCAGGAGGATCAGTGTGAGTTTGAGACCCGCCTGTGCTACAAAAATGAGCTCAAGGCCAGCCTGAACTGCGTAGTGAGACACTGTCTCAAAAAAGCAAGAAACAAAACAAGCAAAAAAAATTATCTCAAACATCCACTTCTTTACTCATTGTTATAAAAATTGCAGAAATTCTTCTCGCTTATGATACCAAGGTAATTTATTTTCTCTCTTTTATGAGCTGATATGCTTTCCTTGATGGCATTCCAAGGCATAATTTAACATTTTAAATTATTGCAGCCAATCCTAACATCTCACTTCTGAGAACTCAAATTTACACTTCCTTATATAACACAAGTGGACTCTTGTTCCTCCTTAAAAAATTATGAAGTCTAACTACTAACAATTATAAATGTTTATACATGCATGGATGTAAGATTTTTAAGCAATGATATGACTATTAATGGGAGTGGAAAAACACATTGTTTTTTCCTGTCTAGAAATTTTTCTCCAAGTAACTTTTGTAATAAAGTTTTTAGCCTGATATTTTTATTTATTTATTTATTTGTTTGTTTGTTTGTTTGTTTGTTTGCAGGACTGGGGTCCAAAATCACTATGTTGCACTTGCCAGGCAGGCACTTGTGCCAGGGAGCTATCTCCCTGGCTCCTTAACCTGATATTTTTTTTTAAAAAAAATGAAATTCACATTAATGTCTTCATAGTAATATTCTGATAGATTTTTCTGATACATTCCATTACTTATACCTAGACTTAATGTCACTATAAAAGTCATGGTGTGAGGCATAAATGTTCTAATGTAAAATAATAATAAGTATACTAGAGAGGATCTGAGGGAAAAAAAAAAACTGGCACAATATATCAGAAAGTTGAGAAGATGCCCCAAATTAAATAGTGAAATATTCATGAGATTGTGCATTTCATTTCATGAAGGACTTCAACTATAAAAAATAAAGATAATTAAATCTGTATTCTATTTGAACATGTAAAAGGGCTTATTCATAGAAAAAAACATTTTTTCTTAAATTCTACCCTTGTAAACCACATTTGGTGCTCCATGGGCAACAATAAGAGTTCCAATACTTTGTACAAAATATTTGAGACTTATATTGTAGATCTTATATTATCTCAACTAGTTTATAAGCAACTGGAAGGGATGAGATATTCTTGTCTGCTAAGCTTGCTTTACCTCCCACTACCAGCTCTGAATATTTAACAAAAAAGATGTATGAAAGCACGCTATTTCAGTTGAAAGGGACAGAATGATGAAGCTTGCATTTCTTTTTCAATATTAAATCTCATTATACCTGGCTGTCTGAACTTTTCATTTGATCCAGGCTTCCTAAACGTGTTATCTGCAAAATAGGTTACATAAGACTTGACAGAATAGAACCTTACTGTTGAGCATTTCCTTACTCTAAAGTACACAGAATGATAAATTTTATTCTGAACAGTAGGCAAGCACCTGTACAGGATGAAGAAGTCCTTCAAATGCCATCTAAAGCATATTATGTTTCCATCTCTGTTGGAAATGCAAAGCAATGATTTCCTTAAATAAACAACTGAATAATCAAAGCAAGCTATTTTCCATTGGCCAATAAATAGAAATGATAGTCCTGACATAATCAGTCTTGTATGACATCACTGAAAACAGTCCTCTAGTACGACCCTGTGTCTGTCCTACATATCATTTGTGCAAGTTCAGGTATCATGTACAGAGACCAGATCATGCACTTGGTTTATATGAATATCATGCTCACCTCCTTACACTTTTCATGCTATGTTGGTCCAGTCAGATAATAATATGGTAATAGTATGATGCAATGAGATATGCACCACTACAGCAACAATAAAATCTTTAAAATTTTTAATATTTGGTACAGATTCTTACTACACAGCTTGGACTGTAGTGATTTTCCTGCCTCAGCCTCTCCACTGCTGGCATTATAGGTGTGAGCCATCACACTAGGTTTCATGGCTATACTATATATGTGGCTGACAATAGCTGTGCTAAAGGTAATTATGTTGTGAATTATGACCTCTATAAAAGTGAGGTAAATGCAGATATAATCTGAAGATCAGTGTAAATTATGCAATGGGTACAGAATGTTAAAAGTTGCCAAGGTAAGAAATGCCAAAATTCATAAGAATTGTAGGGGACATTAACAGAATAGCCCCATCAAGGCATTAATTACTCACTCGTTCCTCCAAAACGATCAATGAAAACATCATTGCATATCAAATGAGTGGTCAGTTGAGATTTCCGAAAATATAACAAGCAGGAAAAATTGGAAACCCTGTCAAATCTAAAGAATTGAAACAATATCATCACACAGAATCAAATAAAACTACTACCTAAAGTACCACTGCTAGGAGAGAGAAAGGCTCCCATCTCAGAAAAAAATGCATCAGTTAACTTAGAAAGTTCAGACACAGTCACTTAATAGCTCATCATCTGGGAAGGAATGATTCATCAAAAAGAGCTTTTGGAGAGATCTTTTGGATGGCTAACCTTTTTTAAATTTTTATATTAATTAATTAATTAACTTTTTTTTAATTTATTTGGAACAGGGTCTCACTAAGCAGTTTAGAATCACGATGTTCCTCCTGTGTCAGTCTCCCTAACACTGGGATTACAGGTGTGTAGCACCACAGCTGGTTTTTGTGGTCAGCATGGCATGCCTAGGGTTTCAGTGACAGCATGGCATGCAGTACCATGGATCAAACCTATGTCCCTGTGCTTCCCAGGCAGGCACTTAGACTCTTCAACTCTCTAGTAACATATTCCAAATTTGAAGAGTTGGGCAAAATGTCTCCTAAAGAATATTTCTTGAAAAAATAAGGAAATTGATGTCAATAGAGATAATTAAATAGCATCAGGATGAGAATACAGGCTTTGAATGGGAATACAGCAAAGATATAGAAATTTTAAAAAGAACCAATCAGAAATCTTAGAAGGAACTGAGTAAGTTAGTTGAGAACCCCCACAGCAAACCAAATCAAGCAGAAGAAAGAATAACAGAGCATCAAGATAGGTCTTTCACATACACATCTCACTCATACAGAAACAGAGAAATTGAGTGAAGTAAATGATTATACACTATCTTTAAGACATCACTAAATGATCAGAGGTCTTTGTCATTAATTTATTTGAAAGGGAAGGAATAATGGTTTAGAAAATTGAAAAATGTATTTCAAAGAAACAATGACACAAAACTTCCCTAAAACGGGAACATCTAGTGAAAGGAGTCCTAAAAGGGTTCTAGATAAATATGAATAGGAAAGAACCTTATGTAATATAATTTAAACTTTCAAAAGAAAAGGATAATGAAAGAACTTTCATATGCACAATAGAAAAGTGCCAAATCACATATAAGGTCTAAATGAAGATCTCTCCGTAGAATCTCTGAAGTACAGGAGGGCATGGCATGATGGATTACAAGAATTAAAGAAGAGTCTTTTCCAACCAAAGCTACTAAACCCAGTAAGACTAACCTGGGTGTAGAGTGAGCCCAATAATACATTGATATCAAAACCTTGCAAGGACATAAGAAATAAAGAAAACTGTAGACAAATAGCCCTGATGATCACAGATGGAAACTTTTCCAACACTATACTAGCAAATTGAACTCAACAGTTCAAGTTGGCCTCATTCTGGGGATGCAAGTATATCTTCCATATGTAAAACAATACCCTTGAAATTTTACATTAACACAACAAAGCACAAAAATCACACATGGCCTAATTGTCCATCAACAGATAAATGAGTACTGAAAGCATTGTAATTATACACAGTAGATTACTATTCTAGCATAAAGAGGAATAAATAAGTCATTCACTATAAAATGTATGCATCTGGAGACCACAGTGTTTAGGGAACTTAATCAAACATAAAGATATAAATACC
This sequence comes from Myocastor coypus, assembly GCA_004027025.1. Lineage (NCBI taxonomy): Eukaryota > Metazoa > Chordata > Mammalia > Rodentia > Myocastoridae > Myocastor > Myocastor coypus. The sequence goes on from PVJA010004303.1 coordinate 20,046, forward strand.
ACATGGTTTCTATTTTAAGAGAAACCATAAATATAAATAAAGAGAAAAATGAAACATAGTCTGAAGCAGAGATTTACATGTTTTATGAAAGAGAAAGAGTGGAAGGAGATGGAAAGACAAGCAGATGTGAAAATTACTACAGTGTGTTATAAAGAGAAATAAACTCCAAATGGACAATTTAATAATATAAGCTGCAAATATGTACTAATAAGATAATTTAACAATGTATCACCTCAGGACCTACAAGATAGCACAGCAGACTAAATGCCTGCCTTGGCAAGCACAGGGACCAGGGTTCAATCCGCATGCTGTGCTAGCCCCACTCGCCGGAGTGCTGAGGCAGGGACAGAATCAGAGCATGGTGGTGCATGCTTGTAATCCCAGATCTGAGGGGCCAGAGAAAAAGGAGGATCACTACAAATCTGAGCTGCATAGTGAGACTCGGTACCAAACACACAAATGAAAACAAACAGCACTAAAAATATCACCTTAATAAATGCAGAAAATCATGTAAGAAAATCAAGCAGCCCTCTTTTTATAACCCTGAACAAATTCTGTATAGAAGGGTCATAACTCATGTAATAAAAGCTGTATATAGCAAACTAATTTTTCAATATCATAGTGAATAAACACTGAAAGCATTTTCTCTGCAACCATTTTCCCTCTCACAGCTCTTACTAAGGAGGTCACACTTCTCAAAGAAAGAAATTCAACAAGCCTACAAATGCATGAAGAAATGCTCCACATCGCTAGTCATTCATGAAATGCAATTTAAAACAACACTTAGATAACATCCCAACACCCCAGAAAGAATGGCTATCATAATGAAATCCAGCAACAAAAAATGTTGGAGAAGCTGTGGGGGAAAAGGAACACTTCTCAGCTGCTGGTGGGAATGCAGACCGGTGCAACCCTTATGGAAAGCTTTGTGGAGACTCCTTAAAAAACTAGAACTGGAAATCCCATTCAATCCACCTATTGCCCTACTGGGAATTTTTCCAGAAGAATTGCAAACCTCATACCATAGTGATATCTGTGCACCTATGTTTATAGAAACTCAATTTGTAATAGTCAAACCTTGGAAAGAAGATCACTACATATCTCAGGCAGAGCAATGTGATGAGGGCTGAACTAAAAAGGTACACAGATAGGCGAGGATCTTTGTCATTCTAACATCCCTACATTTAAAGGAGATAATTATTTGGTTCACTTTTTGAGTCCATCACCAGTTGGCTCCAAGGCTGAACAGTGTGGCAGAGGAGCATGGTGGAGGACAATATGCATCACCCAGAGAAGCCAAGGAGCAGAGAGAGAAGGAAGAGCCAGGGACAAGACACAGCCATGTACCCTTCCCAGGAACAGCTGCATGGATCACCTCCAACCAATCACCATCTCCTGAGAGTACGTACAGCTGCCGAGCTCATCAACAGGTGAACACACTGGGGAGTAGGTGTAGTGGTTGATACATTGTGTCCGTTTGGTGGCATCGCCTGGCCTTTCCACACTCTGTGCTATGAGGGCCCCATCCCAGAGCAACTCAGCACAAAAAGGAGATATAAAAGGGTTGAGGAAGAATTCAGCTTTCCACTTCCTTGGAGGAACGTCAGTCTCCATAGTCAGCTTTGACTTTATCTCCTGGCTTCCAGCGCCAACTGTTCAATCTCCAGCTTGGATCCTTCAGCTTTCTGTTGCAGGTGTTTCAGCCTTTCATTGCAGGCCCAGTGACCCATGGTTAGAGACCATTAGAGAATGTTCGAGACTACTAGAGATGGAACACTGCAGTGAGCTTCTGACCTCAGGACTGCATTCTTCATTCTTTGGTGTGCTGACACTCTTGTCATACTTCTTCTGACTCTGTGACTGTTACTTCTTGTTCTATATCTGTTCCTTGTATCCTATCTGTTCTTGTAGTAAAACCATGACTAAAATGCAACATAATACCAGGAGTGTGGTTACAGAAACTAAATACAGCGCTAGCATTTTTTAAAAATTGTCTTAAGAGTTTGTGGAGTTGGCTTCAAGATTTGATGAGACCTAATGACACAATGAGCTCTTCTGCTATTAAGCAGCACACTGATATTCCTTGGTATTAAGTTTTTAAACTAATTTGCCATAAAGATCCATTTGATTATCCTTATTCCCCACTTTTGAGATGTCAGGAATTTGGAGAGTCTGTGCAGGAAAGTTTTGAATTTCTTTGGTAGAGTAGGGAATATTGCAATGATGCCGGTTGTATTGTCTTAGCCTCTGGACAAACTAATGAATGAAAATAAGGAGCTTAAAGATACGAATTTCTGGGCCTGGCAGGATGGCTTAATGGTCTACAGCGCCTGCTTAGGAAAGCTTGGGCGGCTGCAGGGACCACGGTTCGATCTCCGGCACCACATGCAGCTCCAGTCCTGCCCTCAGGGGAGGCTGAGCGGGCCATAAAAATAAATAAATAAACAAACAAAAGTTCTCAAACAAGAAAAAAAAATTTTTTTTTTTACTTTCTGCCTCCAGACTCAAAGAAATTAAGTTTCTACTTGTGTACCGGCAGAAAACCTCCTTTCGTTTTAGTCTCAAGGGTAAGAATGCACAGACCCAAATGCAGTGCCTCATAATTTGATTGGTTGAACTGCAACAGCCAATGAATCAAATGCTCAGCCTCAAAGGATACCTGAAACAAAAGTGAGGACATGGATTGGAAAAGAATGGGATCCCATTAATCAGAATGGAGATATGTGGGAGGATCCTGAGAAGTCTCAGGATATAGAATTTTTAGATGCTGATTAGATTGTTTTGCCTGAGGAAGAGATTTCCCCACTCCTGTGGCAGAGGAATCACTGACTTCATTCCCTGCTGTACTAGTGTCTCCTAATATATCTGAAGAATCCAATCCTGTGTGGAACAAACAGGACAATGCTGTGACTCTGCAGGACCCACCCCCATCACCCATTTTTACTCTAAGCCCATAACCAGGCTGTAATCACAGAAGTTTCCTAAGGGTGAAGTACATAATATAATCTATGAGGAAATCCATTATTCTCCCAAGGACTTTCTTGAGTTTTCTAACTCTTATAAGCAGAAGCCTAATGAATAAGCTTGTTAATGGATATTATGAGTGTGGGGTAATGGTGGCAAAAACATAGATCTGGATCAGGCTGAGCTTATTGATATGGGCCCATTCAGTAAGAATTTTGAATTTAATGTTGTGGCTCATGGAATAAAGAAAGGCATTAACAGTCTATTTGGCTTTTTGGCAGAAGTGTAGCTCAAAAGATGGCTCACAGTGAATGAGTTAGAGATCATCGATATCCCATGGCTTACTATTAATGAAGGGATTCAAAGGCTTAAGGAAATGGGAATACTGGAGTGGTTCTGCCATGTCAAATCTAATTCTCCACATTTGGAAGGTCCCGAAAGCTTCTCTTCTATTTTGGTAAAGGTACTAGTGAATTTCTGTTTGTATGCAGGATAATATAGTTATAATAATGTTAGGCTCAATTATAAGCATACCTGAGTATCTGGAGACTGCTTTAAAGATATTTGTTCAGCTGTGAAGTTGACAAGGGGTGGACTGTAGTGGTCGATGCATTGTGTCAACCTGGCTAGTTCACCTGGTGGTTAATATATTGTATCAGTTTGGCTGCATTGCTTTGCTGTTCCACACTCTGGGCTGTGACTATTCCATCCCAGAGTAACTCAGCATGAAAAGGAGATATCAAGGCATTGAGGAAAAATTTGGCATTCCACTTCCTTGGGGGAGCTTCGGTCTTTGTAGTCAGCTTGGTCTTTATCTCCTGGCTTCCAGGACAGACTCTTCAGCCTCCAGCTTGGATCCCTCAACTTTCTGCTACAGATTCTTCAGCCTTCCATTGCAGACTCATTAATCAGTTATTTGAGACTGTGAGAGACTGTTAGAGACAGAACACTGCAGTGAGCTTCAAAACTTGGGATTGAATCTTTTAGTCTGCAGTGTACACATGCTCTCGGAGCACTTCCTCATCTGACTCTGTGACTGGTACATCTTGTGTTATATGTATTGCTTGTATTATATCTGTTCCTTTAGTAAAACACTGACTAAAAGCGTCTGGCACCATCAGAAACGCTCTCTTCCATGCACATGAGCCCGTAGATAATGTTTTAGGAGGAAACTGTGAAGGAATAAAAATTAACCTCAAATTATTGCTGCTTACAAATGATATAATTTGTTTCATAAAAAAGAAGAATAAGGACTCTCTAATAGTGTACTAAAAGTTATTAAATATGATAAATTTACTAGTGTAACAGGATACTAATTCAACCCCTAACAATCAATACTGTCCCTGTACAATAATGAACTTGCTAAATGAATAATGAAAAAGTCTTACAGCAATGAAACACAAAAGGGTAAAGTATGTGGGATGACATTGACCGAATAAAATGAGAGATATGTGCAATGACCACTACATAAACTGAAAAAAAGCAAAAGGACAGTAAAAGTTCCCACATTTACAAATTAGAAAAATTAATATTATTAAAATGTACATATATAGGGACTGGGGAGATAGCTCTGTGGCACAAGTGCCTGCCTGGCAAGTGCAAGGTTGTGAGTTTGAACCCCAGTCTCACAAAAAACAAACAAGCAAACAAACAAACAAACAAATAAATAAAATGTACGTATATAACACAAAAAGTATCTTTAAGTGAAATGCCATTCCAACAAATATATCAATGGCATTCTTCACGGAAATAGAAAAAAAAGAATACTTAAATTCCTCTGGAAACACACAGAACTAAATGGCCAAAATAATATTCTTACAAAATAAATGACGTGAGAACTGTGTTATCAAATTTCAAGGCAGACCACAGAGCCACAGTAACAGAAACGATCTGGATTTGTCAAAAGAGACATTTAACTCAGAGGAATAGAATAGAAAAACCAGAAATAAACCCAAACTTTGCAACCAAATGGTCCTCAATAAAGGTGTCAAAACACATATGGAGAAAAGAGAGCTTTTAACCCAACGGCTTCAGGAAAGTGAGATTTACACATAGATTTAACCCCACTGTTAATCTACAAATAACAACTCAAGATGAATCTAAGACCTCAATGTAAGACACAAAACTCTGAAACTGAGGAAAACAACAACAACAACAGCAAATAAATAAATAAATAAATAAATAAAAGTAAAGAAAATCAGGGGAAACACTGCATGATACAACCACAGGAAGTGGAAATAAACATGGACAAATGGTATCATGTCTCACTGAGAGGATTCTGGATAACCAAGGTGTTATGGTTTATGTCTAGTTGTCCCCCCAAAGCATCATGCAATCATGAGGCAGGTAGTTCTAGTGTTTGAGACTTGACTCATGATCCACTGGGATTATGTGTTTAGTACTGATGGGGTAATAGGTCTGAGTACAGCTGGGGTTATGGGTGTGGCCTAAGGTGGATAGGCTGAGGCAGAGAGCCTGAATGTACTATAAAAGAGAGATGGAGAGATAGACTCTCACTGTTGCTCTCTGCTGCCCTGGTTGGTCAGTCGCCTCTGTCCCAATTGTTGCTGTTCTGCCACAATGTACTGGTTGCTCTTGGCTCCGTTCCATTCAGCCTTAAGCCAACTGAATGTCGACTAAAACCTCCATTAACTGTGAGCTAAATAAACCTTTCCTTCCTTCATTCTGACTGTCAATTATTTGTCCCAGCAAGGTGTAAAAAATAACTAAGACCCAAGGCAACACCACATAGTGAAGAGACATCCTGTAGAATGAAGAACATACATGGTAGCTATGAGTCTTACAGAGAATTACTATCCTGGATAGTATCCTGGATAGGCAAATAACTCAAAAGAAAACAACAACAACAATAACAAAAACTTAAAAAAGTACTCCAAGTAGAAAAGGGCAGAAGATTTGAATGGATATTTATTTAAAAAAATGAAAAAAAATAGTGATGACTAATCAGTATATGAAAAAGCTATAGATAGAACTGGAAGATATAACATTAAGTTCAATGAGGCAGACCCAGAAAGACAAGTGGGGAAACATGGAAACTAACAATAAGTATCAGAACAAATAGCAGTATGAAAGCAGAAAACAGGGTAATATAGGATGTAAAGTATATTGGAGGGGAAAATATAGAAGAATAAAGGAATGCATGGTCATGCACGACTGCATGGCAACGTCATGGTCAATCGCATTATTTTCTACCATATGTATTAAAAATAAGTAAATAAAAGCTTAAGAGACTGGCAAAAATAGAGCTCAGAAAACTGACAATGCACAATAATAGTTAGGTAAACAAGATTTAGGAGATTGCAATATTTAAGATTCCATTTGCTTGCATAAAACAGCAAAATAACACAGGCTCTTTAACACTGAAAGTAAATGTAGCCCAGAAGAAATCCATAGCTTTCAATTGAGCTACTCCAGAGCCAGCTGACACGGTTGCTTATAAGTCTCCAAGGCTTAGGCTCTTTCTAGTTCTTTACTCTGTCAGAATGAGGTAATAATGCAAGGAAATGAAAATGATCAAATTAAAGTACATTTTATGAATGACCCAATGTACCAAAATAAATTCCATTATTCTGTTCAATTGCTATGCATTGTAGTGGTTAACTTCCTTTATGTTTTTAAAAATTATCAGCACATGTCTGCAGTACACGATTAAGGAATGATACATGTACATAACACATTTCATTTCTTTCTCTCTCTTTCCCTCCATTCCCATTTTATTTTGAAAATTTCAAACTCATTTAAATTTCTAATAAGTCCCTATAAAGATAATCTTCATATTTACATATTAAAAACAGACTAATAGGCCAGAAAACATTTTCCTTGATGGATTATAACAACTTTTTAAAATTTCATATATATATATATATTTTAAAATTTCATATATATAATAATAAATTTCATATATATATTTTAAATGGATATATTCATATATTTATGTAGATATATGTTTACATATTTTTTCATTTAATGCAAACATGACAATTTGGCTTATATGTCTGAGTTATTTCATTTAATATCATGCTGTCTGCCATAATCCATTTTCCTAAAAAATTTATCCCTCTTTATATAGGAGTAGTATTTCACTGTGTATAAACATATCTATTTACTTG
>PVJA010004303.1:27239-87108 GCA_004027025.1 Myocastor coypus
CTCAGAACTATCTTCCCAGCCTCAAGGGTTTTCTTTATTGCCTTATTTTTCTGAATTTGATCTCTATAGATAAGCCATTAGTCCATTTATCTCTAGGTTTCTAGAGCTTTCCCATCATTTCCTCTTCTGCTTTTTATCACACATTCTGCACGCTAAGTGTCCACTCTGCTTTCGAAGAGTTCCTTCTCATGTCTACTCCCCAAGGTCAGTGTAAAGGAAGGGATCCTGGATTTGGATTTGCATCTCACACTAAGGCACACCAATTCTTTCTCCTCATCTTTATCTGTATCTCGAAGTTACAAAATGGCCACTTTGTTCTCTTTTGCGTGTTACCATGTTGTAGCTGACTCACTGTTTTCTTCCCTGCAGGTCTGCTCTCTTACCTAATTCCTCACCAAGTGCAGACAGCGTAATGCGTGCTGATTAAATGATTGCTGCGCAGTGCCAAAGTTTATCACTAATGCTCAAGTAGCTCAAAGCAGAATGTTTAACTTTATTTGAAATTAAAAAGACATGAAAGCTGTGGGTAGGGGTTTTATATAGCACTAATAAAACAGCTCCGGGCTTGCAATTAGTAAGAATCATTGGGGTTGCACTGTATGAATAAAAGCTGCACAAAGAATACAAAATAGGTCTGGAATACTTTCAACCTTTCTAATAGGCCTGGAGCTTCATTCTGATGGGGAAGCCTCAAGTCGCTACCTCTAAGAGTAATCCATTAGATAGTTGATTGTTTCTGTATACATTTGAAACAACAGATGCATTTTGATTTGCCTCCTGTGTCTATCAGGAAAGAAGCGAAGTGCATGCCATCTCATTGTGCAGAGTGAAGGAACACATTTAACTTCAAGATTAAAAAGAAATATTTTACACTGGGGGAAATATGAAGTGCTAGCAACAAAGTAAACTTAATTTTGAGAGCGATTTATTTCAATATTGTTCCTAATCAGTTTCAAGTTTAAACAATGCTGAAGCTGAGCTAGAAATCTAAGCTATATGAGAAATAGAGGCCACAGATTTATTTTGAGGAGACTCATAAACTAGTAAAGCAGCTACACAAGTCCATAACTGACACTGTAGTGTCACACGGGCGGGGGGGGAAGTGCCTGTTGAACTGGAAAGAGGGACGTGAACCTCAATTTTGAGCTGTCAGAAAGGATGTTCTGAAGGCACAATGCTGAGGAAAGATGATGCGTCGCATAGGAGACTGAGGTGTGTCAGGTAATTCTCATCCACTCGAAGTGGTTACTAGCAATTTAGCAATCAATCTACATGAACCTAACATTGCTTTCATGTCTTGCAGGAGCTCTCTAATGTTCGGCTAATAAAATCTTCACACAGACATTTTCATTATCCTTATTTTCATAAAAACAGATTAAATCATTTGTGTCAATATACTCATGATTTTTTCTAGATGCACGCAATTAAACTGATATTCTTCATTTCCACATGGAATGATAGGAAGTCTGCTAGACATCTTGGATGAAACTTTTTTTCAGTTTAGTGGCAGTATGTTTCTCTCCTCTCTTTCAAAATGCCTACAACCTATTTCTGACTTGGACAACAGTGGTAGGTGTAGAGTTCTTTATTTGGGGATAATATATGCTCTTACTTTTCTTATTTTCCTGAAACTCTACTATAAATCTGTGAAATGTCATCCATATATCCTATTTTCAGGATATGTACAATTCATTCTCAAGCACTGTTTCTAGAACCTATATAGAATTTTGGGGCTGGGGAAATAGCTCAAGGGAATAAGTGCTTGCCTGGCAAGCACAAGGACCTGAGTTCAATCCCTGGTCCTGAAAAAAAAGAAATGGAGAGATAGAATTTTGCCCAGTTTAAGTTAATTTGCTGAAAATATCATAAAGAAAAATATCACAAGTATAACTTGACAATTTTTTCATTTGTTTTCATATTTTAGTTTAAATGCAAGCATGTTCATTTCAAGCCAAAATAAAAGTGTCCTTCACAATATTTTGTCACCAGGACCTTGAAAGATACAATGTGATTGAATAGTTGAAATTTGATCAATCAATTATTAAATGTAGGTTAACTTTTACATAATCCCACAATTGAAAAGAATACATGACAACCATTAAGAACAAAATGTTATATTAATGATAATAAAAAGGAATTATTTATAGAACACTCGGTTGTGTTCTGTGAAAGAAAATGTATCAAACATAGCCTGAAATTCCCTAAAATACATACAGTTACATTGATTATTCCTATGGTCAGAGATATGTTTTTGAATTTTACTAACTTACATCCTTCCATTTCTAAAGTATGAAATCATTCCTTTATTTCAGGACTGGCTGAATGACATATTGTACAACTTTTGTTACCTCAGTATTGTTTAACCTAAATGATGCGTGATTTGGTTTTCTTGGCTTTGCACTTAAGAAAGTGAATGATGCTGATATTTTCTCCTACTGAGGCAAGACCAATGCAGCATTTGGAACTGAAGCAAGACTCTAGCAATGCAACCTTCCTATTCTGTGCGTGTATGGAATCAAACCCATGGTTCATGACTATAATCCAAATGGGTAAATGGGAGGAAACAATTCCCTACTCCTAACATAGACACTAAACTACAGTGTCAGTCCCACTGAGTATATGTTCTTCTCCACCACTTGCAAGGCTTTCCTGTATCCATTCCACCGGGCTTAATTCCTCAACTTCCCAACATTTCAAACAAAGGCTCATCAACTCAAGAATGTCCAATTATCCAACTCAGCGTTAATTTCCCTATCTTGTGAATGTTAATTTATTTTCTATTAAGCAAAATTTTCCCCTGGGATACATACTCTAAAGTACATAATTAAGAAATACAAAGGCTCTTATATGAAAAGAGTTCTTCCTTTTACTTTTAATATCCATTTATCATGCTCAGTTGCCTGTCTAAGCCATTTTTATTAACTTATCTACACAAATCACTGCATCTACTTAACTTCTTATTCCACACTGAAGAGAAAAATAATGTTTATCTATTGGATATTTAATACAGTATTATATTTCCAACTCAAACACAGATGGAATCATATATATATATATATATATATATATATTTAATATCAATATTTAAAAAACATACTAGAAAAAGTATTACTCACCACTGCATGTATGTTTTCAGTTATCTTAGACTTCCAGCTGTGATTGCAATATTTCCAAGACAATTGTCCTTTTCTAATTGCACCTTAGAAATATATATATATATATATATATATATATATATATATATATAATACATATATATATATATATATATAGAATACATATATATATGTACCTGGCCTTGGTGTATGCAAACAGAAGTTTTCAATACTACACTATGCACATATATTTGGCACACTGTGTATCCAATCTTGATTTTTATGTATTTTTTTACTGAACCTCCGGAACTTGCTGATAAGACAAAGGTTAAGATTTACTAATTTTTCTTATAAAAATGTTAATTGCTTGACCATATTAGTATCCTTGATTCATAAAATTTACCTTAGTGAGAGTTAATAATTTAATCCAGGTGCATACACTTAGATGTGAAGGTGAAATTCTGAACTAGCATTCACACTTCACAACATGTATCTCCAACACTATTTCCTTTTAAAGATTTTTTGGATTAGTATTGATTATTTATCAAAATAGTATGACTCCTTAATATTTTCAGCAAAATTGTCAATTTTATTGTTGCCTTATTTAATGCTAGAAATCTATACTTGAATTGTCCAGAGGATGGATCAAACTTGGATGTATAGATTCAACATAGAACCAATAACTTCCGTCAGAAAATTAATTCTATATGGCAATATGTTTTACAGTGGCTGCTTGGACCATTCAAATCAGGATCAGGTAAGTCTAAAACTGCGTACACTTCGCAGAGGTCTTTAGCACATATCCTTTTCATGGAGCAGAAAGCCTCATGATTATGGAATTACAGCCAAGGAAAGATGCACATTACACACAAGAGGCTCACACGAAAGCAGATTTTAACAGTCTGATGACAAGTTACACTAGGGAACGCAATAAAAAGGTAATCTATCTTACTGTTTTGAAATGTGAAAACATCTTAAGAAACTGAGTGAAAATGCCAAAGGGCGACACAAAGTAGAAAAAAGAAGAAATTAGAAGAGTTTATAGCCAGAGCTCAAGAAAATGGAAAGATACCTAACAAACTTCACACTTTAGGTGGGGGAGATAGCTCAGAAGCTTAAGTACCTGCTTGGGAAGTGAGTTTGATCCCTGATACTGAAAAGACAAAATCAGTAGTTTCCTAAGTACTGTTTTAAAATGTCTGAATTTAACCTATACTACTAGTGCCACAAGAAAAAATCTCTGAAAATCTGGAATGGATAGAGATCAAAGTGAGACAACAAAACAAGAAGAATTATAAAATCTATTTGTATCCTGTATAAATACATTGCTTGTCAATCATGAGAAATAGTCAAATTCAATGTAGAGAAAATAAGGTACACACCTGATTAATGTCTGTATATTTCTTTTGCCCAGTGACAAAAATAAAATAGTCAATGACACTTGTAACACATTCAGGTCACAGTATTTTGTTCCCCATTTGGGAATTTTCTCAAAAATAGTTGCTTATTCAGCTGATGGCAAAATCGGTCCACTTAAAGGGCTGGCCACATAACTCAATAGGTTAAAATCACCTGCTTAGGCAGACACAGCAGACGGGGTTCAATCCCTGGTGTGCCGTGCCAGCCTCGTCGCCGAGGTGCGCTAGAATGCAAGTGAAACTGGGTATAGTGTCATGAGCCAGTAATCCCAGCTCTTCGGAGGCTGAACACAGTCGGATCACTGTGAGTCTGATTTGCATAATGAGACCATGTAGACCCTGCCCAAAAAAACAAAGTAAGTCAACTTAAATATTAATAGCCAGGATAGATTTCTGTAAATTTGTTGTGGTAACAAGTACAAAGGAAAGAATAGACTTGTCTAATTCCATTTACATCATTAATCTGTTACAACATTTATCAAATTTACTTATTCATATCATCCAGAATTATGAAATGTTTATGAATAATGTTGGAGAGAACAGTTGTATTAAGAAATTCCTAGAAAATATTTCTTCATGGTAAGATTATTCAATGATAAGCAATCATGCCATGTTCAATGATTCAGAGAAAATTGATTATTAGCATTTTGTGAATTTTTTCACTAGCAATTCACCATAATGTCGAAATTAAAATTTACTCTGGCAGCAGTTTCTGAGGTCCCAAAGGTCAAATATATCCTAATAGTTTTCAAATTCTTCCTCATTCAACATGGTTTTGAAGTGATAAAAAGGAAGAAGCAAAACTGTACTTTAGAGAACATTGTGAAAACACTGAGCCATTTATTTTGCTGTATTCCAGGAAGAAGAGAGGAATAGGAGCCAGGGAAAGTGTTTTGGAGCAGAAGGGATAACAGAGTGGTCCGATGCCTGAGCTATATCTACACAACCTAAAGAGGAGCGCTAGTGTCAGTTGACCTTGCAGCAAAGCAGAGACGCAGGATGGAGTTCAAGGTTAAGAATACCACAAAGCTTTATTCCTCCTAAGGCAGAGCATGGAAGATTTTATCAAGGAAGCTGAATTCAAGGTATGCCAGGCACTGCTTATACCACATGCTGGAGGACACAGAAAGGCACAAAAGGAGGGGGAGGGCGTAGGGACACTGATTAGCACCGGAATGTTTCTGTAGCCTGTGTGAGGTCCTGGATTTGAAACCCAGCACTACAAAAAGAAAAGCTTAAAATCCTAGTGGGAATAACCAGAAATATATCAAATAAACATTAACAGTTTCTTGAAACACAAAGTTTTAGGTTTCTGCTTTAGTATACAAAAAACCACAAGGAAGAGGTGTATGTAGAGAATCAACTCATTTTGATCAAGTACAAATTTGAAGTTACAAGGCAAACTGTTTCTCTGGAGGTTGAGGATAAAGAACTGGGGGCAGAGCTATTATTCCGCCAGAAAATGGAAGGAAAACTTAAGAATAAGAGGTAAATTTGGTTGGTTTGATGAAGCCATTAGTTTGAAATATTGAAAACAACTATGGGCCAAGACTTAGGGTAATACCTTGTAATGGCTGAAATATGACCAACTTGAAAAGTTCAGAAGCTTGACTGAGTGACACAGTAGAAGTTCAGGATCCTCACTCTGTGAATATTCTCAGCCTGTGCGGGAGGACCCATGGAGATGTGTGGGCCCGTAGAGTGCTCAGACATAAGCGAGGAGAAGAGGCTGGTTCCCAGCTCTCCTTGTGTTCTTGGTTTTGCTGCCTTCTGCCAAATTCAACTGTTTTATTTGCTTGCTTGTTTGTTTGTTTATATTAACGAGAAAGAAATAGCAATGAGATGGCTTCACAACAGGTTAATGGGACAGATACAATAATTAATACATTGCATATTGCTGTCTTCATAGCAGTTGTTCAGAGTACAAGATGCAGACACGATATCTTGTCTAAACATCATTAGTACAAATCTCATTAAACACAGCGAGAGTAGCTGTATATATGGTCCAATGGTCCATAATAGTAGTGGGTGATCAGTACAACAGCCAATATCAAAGGTCTCAAATATCCTGTTCAACTTGAACGGTTGGCCCTGTGCCATGCCAGCCTGCCTTAGAGCCAGCTAATTAAGGACTGAAACTTCCACAAACTGTGAACAAAATAAACCTCTATGTTGGGGTGTCAGATATTTTGCCTCAGCTATGAGAGAAAAGTGATGAAGACATATCCGTCCTCTCAAATATTTTACCTCTAACAGTTCTATCTCTGCAAGCTAAAGGTTGGATAAAGCTCTATTTCTGTAGGGTGAGGATCAATGTACGGAAAGGAGAAGGTAATTTTAATTCTTTTCACTTTTCCCTCTTTATCCCTTCTTAATTTCTTAGAACTTTTCTCATTCTTTACTTTCCTTTTACAATTTTGCATGCATATATCTGGTAATCTGAACTACAGTTTGAAGAAAAAAACTACGCAATACAAGAAACACTGTCAAATTCCTATTATTTTATTTAATGACATTGTATCATTTTTACTTCTTTAATTACACTTTTGTGTTCTCTTAAAAAATTACTTGGTCAGGGCTTTCCTGTACTCTCAAGAGTGCAGAAAAAAATAAAATATATCATCTTATGAATCCACTGTCTTTTTTTTTTTTTTTTTTTTTTTTGTCTTTTTGAGACAGGGTCTCACTATGCAGCTCAGGCTGGCCTTGAGCTCACTTTGGCAGCCCAGGCTGGTCTCGAACTTGCACCAATCCTCCTGCCTCAGCCTCCCAAGTGCTGGGATTACAGACGTGTGCCACCACGCCCGGCTCACTGTCTTTTTAAAAAAATAAATCATTAATTTTCACTGATCTCCACGGCTTCACATACCTTACCATCCCTCCTCTGGAGACTCTTACAATTGCTTCGAAACTTGAATAATAGTAACTGAAAAGTGACTAAACAGAAGTGTGACTGTTCAGTATCTTTCATGTATCTATTTTCTTGTTTAGTCTGCATGGAACAAGTAAAGATAAGTGTGTGGAGCTTCTGTGAATTCACAATTATGGAAGGCAATAAAGATTCATCAGTATTTATGGATCGCTTTCATTTTAACCAAAATCATGTCAGTAATCATCTCTAGTTGACAACATTTTATGAAGTTTCTCGATAAGAAATGCTTACAAGAGCAGCCTGTGTTTGCTAGGCTGAAGTTTTCCTTCTCAGTAGATTCTTTCCACTTTCAAAATCTGAAAAAAAAAAAGCTTCCAAAAATGTTTTCGAAAGTCTGGCAGACAATTTGAAGCTATAAGGACTAGAAAACACGGTGGACTTTGTTCATTTATTGATAAAAAGTGAATTTATTTGTTTATTTATTTTATGGCCAGCTCAGCCTGCCCTGAGGGCAGGGCTGACCTAGCATGTGGTGCCGGGGATGGAACTGTGGTCCCTGCAGCTACCCAAGCTTTCTTAAGCGGGCACTTTAGACCACTGAGCCATCCTGCTGGGACAACAAAAAGTGAATTTGAACACCTACTACAAGTACAGAGAATACTGTAAGATCAAATTAAATATAACAAGAATCAAAGCTGCTTTTCTAAGCATGTGTTCTGATATGCAATAGTAATCGATATAAAAATTAGCATATATTTTACAAAGGAATGACAAATCAGATAAAGGGAATGAAGGAGGTTTATAATCACAGACTGCAGCAGAGTGCCATTTTATGCAGTTAGGTCATATTGAAACAAAACTTCAGTGGAATTATGCGGTCAATCATACTGATTTGTTTCGAAAGAACATGTAAAAATAATGTATGTTGACATCTCAAGGAAAAGCAACACTGGGAATTTTAATTAAAAATACATAGCTAATGGCTTGGCATGAGCCCCAAGAGCACCACAGCGAGCATTTGGAGTCAACCTGACTGGATTGAGCAATACTTAGCTACTGAAGCTTTCTAGGAACGTGTTTCTGGATAAATGAGTGTTTCAATCGGAAGACTAAGAACTAAGGCAGATCACGTTTGTCAGTCCTGAGTAGCTCCATGTCACTGGCTGAGGTACTGGAAAGAACTACAATAACAGAAGCAAAGTTAATTCACCACCTCTTCTGGAGCTGGGGTACTATTTATTGATTTATTTACTTATTTATTTATTGGCCTTCAGAATCCAGGATGGAGGGGAATACGCTTCTAGCCTCTCAGGTCTCTGGCCTGATACCGAATGGTACAGCAGAGACTTTTTTAGTTCTAAAGTTTTTTGACATGTACTTAGCCACCCTATCAGCTTCGTTAAATTTCCAGGGTAAAGTGGCACACAGCAAACCTCCTCAGCTTCTATAGCCATCTAAGCTAGCTGCACTAAAAGTCTCTCTGTACCTATCCAATCACCCAGTTATTCTCTTACTTTTTTTTTTCCTCTGAAGAATCCCAGTAATACAGTGACATCATAGATACTCAGCAAATAATAATTATTCTGTTTTGTTCCTTTACTAAGAAGTAACTATTACACCCTAGTGCAATAAGAAATTCCAAGGTCTAAGGTATGTTTCAGATCATGACTTGTAAAGGAGCAAAGATGAAAGCTAAAACAATGAGTAAAAAGGAATTATGTATGATATTGCCTTAGCCTATGGTGATGGAGTCTCAATAGTATAAAAAAGTCGGAACAGCACGTATCCTGAGTTTACAGATTCATTCATTGGTTCCTAGTTGATATAGGGAGTACCACAGAAGGAGAATCTTGTTTTCACAGCTAGCATAAAAATAAATTGGAAGGACACTGAGATTTAGTCAATGCAGCAGATGGAAAAAATGGGGGGACAGGGAATTTGGATTAGTGGAACTATGACAAATAATGTGCTGATAGATTAGCTGGAAAGGTGGAGAATTATGAAAAACATTTGAATGAAGAACTCTAGAATTGAGAAGGAGAGTTGCGATAGAGGATACAAAACAGAATTGTCAGCATATGCATGAGGGGTGAAGTCCCTGGAATCCACAAGATCATCTAAACAGTGAGAAAAACAAGATCAGACAGTCAGTACGAAACCCAGTTGTACTCAAATATTCAGTGTTCTGAGAGACAGCAGAAAGCAGCATGTGAATTTGTCTAAAATGCTTAGTACAGGTCAAGTCTTAAGAAAATGTTTGCCTTAAAGTTAAGGCGGGCACCTTATTTTAAGAAACGGTAAGCAATCGCTTGCATTAAATGCTACCGAAAGCAAAAGCGAAAACAAATAAGCATATAAAGCTGTAGTTACTAAACAAAAAATTTGCTGTTTACCTTGAAGTAGGGAATTTTAATTTCATGAAATGAAGGAGAAAGAAAGCAAAACCCTTGGGGGGAGAGAGGTCTGACGAAGCAGAAGCCGGCAGCCTAAACGCTTTCAAATTTTTAGATGTGACAAAACATACCTGAGAATATTGTGTTGACACAAAGAATGGAAAGGAAGTAAAACTTATGAAACATCTGAAATGGAAATCGGGGTTTTCCATCACTGTCCAAATACAAGTGAAAGCAAAAATGGATCAAGATAATGGATGTTTTGAGCCTGGATGCCTAAAACCAAAAGACTGCGATTAATAAAAATACATGGCCATCTTGAGGCACTACTGACTAAAATTCATATTGTAAGTAATGATTTCACTTTAGCAATAAGCGAAATCAGAGGAAGTGCTGTTGGTACATGTAAATTAAGTTTCATAAATTTCATTCTCACTTTCTTCAAAAACAAGTACGATTCATGATGGCATAATTTCTAATAGCTGTGTTATCTATTAATAAGTCATTCAAGTTAGATAACAGTATGTCTTATGTCTTTTATCTAGATTGTAATAAGTTCCTATTGAATTTTTTTTTTTTCATAACCAGGGATTGAACTCAGGCCCTTGCACTTGCCACGCAAGCACTTATGCACTTATTCTACTGATCGATCTCCCCAGAGCAAAATTGAGAAAAATTTTTTTGGTTGGCTGAGGCTAGCTTAAGGGTAGGTCTGGGGATCAAACTGCCATCCCCTATGCCTGACTGGGATTGCCCATATAGGTGCTTAAACCACTGAGTTAACCTGAAAGCCCTGGAAGTTCCTGTCTGATTAATCTTAAATTGAAATCTGAGACCTAGAGCTCCTTCCACTCCCCACAAAACAATAAAGCCAAAGGAGAGTGCAGCAGAAATTCAGAATTCAAGTCAAAGTGACAAATCTGATCACAAGACATAAATTTTCTTGGTGTCTCCAGAACGTTTTTCATTTTAGAAATGATTAGTGTTCACTCAATCCATACATTCGAAAAATATGTGGTGAAGTATAGTTTAGAATTGAAAATTAAATAATGAAAAATGATGAACCTAATTATATTTCACATTTGTCACTAAAATTTTGCTGTCAACGATTCTAGTGCTTACAATTGAATCCTGTGTGGGGCTGGCCAAATAGCTAAGCAGATTAAAGCACTTTAAGCAGGCTCAGGGGCCTGCAGTGACAGCCACGAGCCCCGGGTGTGCTGGGGGTGCACACCTGTTATCCCAGGTCTTGGGAGGCTGTAAACAGACAGATCACTATGAGTTTGATCTAGTAGTGAGACCCTGAGCACCCTGTAGACACTACTCTAAAATTAAAAAATAAAATGATGAAATTTATTTTTAAAATGCAAGGGCTGGCCAGATAACTCAATGGGCTAAAGCACGTGCTTAGGCAGACACAAGGATCAGGGGTTTGATCCCCTAGTGTGCGGGGCTGGTCCTGCCCCCGGGGTGCACTGCAATTGAGACTGGACATGGTGGTACACCTTTACTTCTAGCCCTTGGGAGGCTGAAAATGACAGTATCACTCACTGTAATTCCAAACTGTGTAGTGAGACCCTTACTGTACTAAATACATAAACAAAATAAAATAAATACAATTATCATCTAAAAGTAAACTATATTCCTATAAGGATTAATAATTTAATGTGTTAGAGAAACATAAACTCAATATCCAGTTTAAAGAGCTTCCATGGCCTGTGAGATTGCTCAGTAAACTAAGCGCTTACTTAAGCAAGCCTGTGCAAGGACCAGGGTTCAATCCTCAGTACCACTTGCCAAACTGACCCCGCCTCCAGGGGTGCTGAACAGGCAGCCCAGACCCATATCGAGGTGCACACCTGTCATCCTAGTGCTGGGGAGGTTGAAAACAAGAGGATCACTACTGACCTGAGCTATGTAGTAAGATCCTGAACCAAACACATAAAATAATAACAAATAACATGTTAATAAGAGAACACTGAACTAAATCATAATAATTCGATATTTGAAAAACTATGCAACTTACTACTGATTTTAAAATGTTGACTCTGTAATAATGATCAGAGAAAGTGTAAAAAATCTACAAATAAATATAATTCAGAGCAATACATATATTTCCAATTTTGTAAGCAGAAAGATTAATATGTTAATTTTTATTTATTTAGTGCATTCTTTATGTTTGGAGAGGAATGACCCAAACTAAATGGCCAGACATAGGAGCAATGAACCATTCTAATGAGCTGGTACATTGTGGTCACACAAGGATACCTAGGGTTTTGTTTTGTTTTGTTTTGCGGGACCAGGGTTCAACCTCACGACCTTGCACTTGCCAGGCAGGTACTTGTGCCACGGAGCTATCTCCCCAGCCCCCGATACTTAGGTTTTATTCGTTGATTTATTTTTTCTGTATTTAGAACAGGGTCCACAGGGTCTCACTATGTCGACCAGGCCCCTTGTGATTCCCTTGTGTCCAGCCTCCCAATCACCGAGATTACAGGCACACTCCACCATGTCCAGTCTCAGACACTGTCTCAGTCCATCCCAGGATCAAACCCTGGCTGCTTGCTCTGTCTAAGCAGGCACTTTAGTCTGCTGAGCTATCAGTCCAGCCCCTCATTAATCTTGTCAAATACTAAATTGCTGATTATCCCAAAGAAAAATGTTACTACAGATGTAATTCTTGTCTTAAATTATTGATTCCAGCTAATACTGGTAATGAAAACAATATATAGAGAAATATTCAGCGCAATGGAGAAAAAAATTACCAGTTGATAATGTAAAAATATTAACAGAGCAAAAGGGCATGTAACAAAATAATGTATAGTAGTACAGAGAAGAAAAGAAGCATTGGAATGAAAAGTGAGAACTTAAAAGGTCTTTGCTATTTTTTTTCCTGTATTTAGAGTGGGGTCTACAGGATTTCACTTCGTAGCTCACACGCCTAGTGATTCTCCTGTTTTCAGTCTCCCAGGAACTGGGATCACAGGCTTGCACCACCAAGCCCACTCTGCAAGGCCACCTCAGTGTGCCTGCAGTGGGTGGAGGGCAGGGCCGGCACTACATGCCTCTCTTGCCTGCCTAAACAGGCTATTTAGTCCACTGAGCTTCTAGGCCATTGCAAAAGGTCTTTACTATGATAAGAAATTTAGTAGAGGCTCTTTAGATGTTGCAGTGTTCAATTAATAATAGTGAGATATAGGGGCCCGGCAGGATGGCTCTGTGGTCTAAAGCGCCCACATAAGAAAGCTTAGGTGGCTGCAGGGACCACGGTTTGATCACCAGCACCACATGCTGCCCCAGCCCTGCCCTTGGGGCAGGCTGAGTCGGCCATAAAAATAAATAAATAAACAAACAAAAGTTGTGAAACAAGAAAAAAATAATAATAATAAATTTTTTTTAATTTAAAAAAAATAATAGTGAGATATAGATAATAGGGGCTTTTGGGTTAGCTCAGTGATTAAATCACCCGCATGAGAATTACTATCAGGCACAAGAGACAGCGGCTAGATCAACAGTTCCACCATTAAGGCAGCTTGAGCTAGCCAAAAAAAAATCCTTCTCAGATATAGATAATTGAAAGAGGAAGATAGACTTGTCAATAGATAGATCAAAATACATAAACTACTTATCTATTTATTTGTTTATGTTGGGCACAGCATGTGGTGCCAGGGACCGAACTGCAGTCCCTCCACTTGCCTAAACTTGCCTTCAACCACTGAGCTATCTCGCTGGTCCAGATTAACAACTTTAAATAAACTGTTAATTAAATCTGTAACTTTGATGTAAATGATTAAATTATGAACATCAAGATGACAAACTAAAATTAATCTCTGCCTTTTAATTATTTTCATTTAACGCTGATGCTATGATAGGTTTCCAGAAACTTGGTGGCTTGACAAGTACACAGGTATCGCTTGCTGCTCTCAGCAGCCACAAAAATGCAAAACTTGAGACGGCGGCATGCCCAAATGGAAAATCTGATTGCTTATCTAATTAGGTTTCTGTAGGTCACCTGCACTCCCTGACTATACCCCACTTCTCCTTCACTGAATCTCTAAATTTGTCCTCAAGTACTTTTTCTGTCAGTCTCCTGCCTCCCTCTTTTAAGAGCTCTGGTGGTTGCATTGTCTGTTGCCTGGATGACACATCTCAGATATTTAATGATACGTAAAGTCACTTGGGGGCCTATATGATAACATCGGGAAAGCTCAGGCATGAGGATGCACACAACGTGGAGCAGGCATACTCTTAGGCAACCACAATTTTCACGATTAACCAATTGTTTATTTTGTGAGTGCAAGTGACTCTTTTAACTCTCAAACTAACAGTCACAGCAGAATATACTGTTCTAACCAAAAGGTATAGTTGCTATATTTTCTTTTTTTTAATTTTTAAAATTTTATTTCTAAGACTAAAAGTAACAGAAGCAAAGATTAAAAAAAAAAAAAAAAAAAAAAAAAAAAAAAAAAAAAAAAAAAAAAAAAAAAAAAAAAAAAAAAAAAAAAAAAAAAAAAAAAAAAAAAAAAAAAAAAAAAAAAAAAAAAAAAAAAAAAAAAAAAAAAAAAAACAGTAACAAGTAAGAGTACATATAGCACAGAATTTCAAAACCAGAAAAATTTAACAAGGGTTATATTACATGTTTTCATTATGGAATCAGTTTAGATTAATAGATATAGGTATTAAGATTGATCAAACAATTAAACATTGGCACTTTCAATAAACATGTTTTTTAAACAATTGACACCGTGCAAGTCATGCCTGGGGTTATTTGCTAAGTACAAATAACTCATTAATGCATAGTTGCTTTGTTAGTTCAAAATTAACTCAAGAAAATCTTTAAATTCTGTAATATACAAACAGTACATTTTTTAAATGGCTGATATCATTGCACAGTGTTATAGTTTCTATCTAGTTGTTCCTCCAAAACCTCATATAAATCGTGTGGCTGTCAAGCCCATGGCTCAAGGGGTGGGGCCAAAGGACAAGGGTGGGGTTTGAGGGCCAGGGACAAAAGAAGCGGGAACTATTAAACTGACACCACGTGCCTCCACCCCCTAGGCCAGTAGCCTGTAGTACAAGTACGGAGGGAATTATCCTGAACATGTCAGTGGAGAGTCTCCAGGTCTTGCTATGTAATTCAGGTTGCTTTAAATTATGAAACCTCCAGTAACTGTGAGCTAACTAAACTTTTCCTCCCCTAAGCTTGTGCATCCAGTATTTGTCCCAGCAATAAGAGAAAAGTCACTAGAACAGAGAGTTTTAGAAGAATTCAACCTATTTATTCATTACAGCACGAATAAATAGGTTCCATCAATTTGTTGTGTGACACACATGCAATTTGTTTCTAATTTTAACCATTAGGAAATGTTACAAGACAAAATTAACTATATATGAAGTAGATATATTATTTTCCAATTTGTACTTTTATTTATTTTTCTAAAATTTTATGCCAGATGTGGTGGTGCACACCTGTTATCCCAGCACTTGGGAGGCTGAGGCAGGAGGATCAGTGCGAGTTCGAGACCAGCCTTGGGTACAAAAGTGAGCTCAAGGCCAGTCTGAACTGCATAATAAGACCCTGTCTCAAAAAGACAAAGAAAAAACAAAACAAAACAAAACAAAATAAAATAAAATTTTATTACTTTTACTAAGAAATAACAGGACAATTTCAATACATGTTAGTAGGACAGCTACAATAATTAATATAATGCAAATTGTTGTCTTCATAGTAGTTGTTCAGAATATAAAATATAGACATGATAATTTTTCTAAACATTATTGGTATAATTATTTCTTCACATTGAACTAAGAGAAAGTAGGTGAGTTAAATCTCAGGATTTACCTCAAAACCATGTGTAGCAGTGTCGGCCATCTGGATGAGTCATGGACATTGCTTGACCAGATTACTATCTGATAAAGCCTGAGAGAATGTTTTCTCTCTTGGTGCCTCTCCTTTAGGCACTCTATACATTGTCAATCACTTTCCTTTGTGGCTCCATGATCTCCTTGGACAGAAAATTTTGGAAAGCATTAAGTTATAGGATTTTATAGTACAGATTCTCTTATGTCCTGAGTCTTCACTGACCTTTAAGGGCTAGGGCCAAAATATTGGCTATCCTTGGAGCCCTTCTTTTTCTGTAATTTTTTGGTCTGCAAATTTAAGATATTAAGCCTCCAAAAGAGAAACTTGGTGATACTATTGCTCTATAACATATGTTCTTGAGCTTAACATCACTGTCTTTCTGAATATCAAGCACCTCAGACTTAACATGGAACCAGTATTTTCCATCAATCATTGATATTCTAATAAATTCTTATAGAATGTGATTTAAAAAATAGTTACACATTATTTACACAGGAATTTATAAATCTAACCATACACAAAATTGTAGCAGGTCAGTCCTATGACATTTTTCCTTGTCTCTTATTCTCTTTTATTACCTTTTTTTAAACTAACATTTACTTGAGAGAGGGGATAGCAATGAGTGAAAAGATATTAGAAGTGTCACACATCTAAAAGACCTGACAGGCACTCCAAGCATGATTTTAGATTACTTATTGATATGTTCAGCGTCAAAAACTTGTTGGAGATTCTTAGGACCACTGTCTAATTCATCACGTGTATATAAGTGCATGGTATTCCCTCTGCTGTTTCCTAACTTTTCCGCTTGCCATCTCTTCATTGTTTAAACCTTAAGTTCTTGGTTTCCATTTAGCTGTGTTATGTCTTTCCATTTTTATTTCTTCTTTAGAGTTCTTACACTAGGGAGATGATGTGATTTATTTCACTTATGAGTATGTGTTCAAGATGCATCCACTTATATATGAAAGCTTTGAGCTTATCATTCTTTATAGCTGAGTCATATACATTGAATAATAATACCACATCTTTTTTAACTTTATTTATTTATTTATGTTATGGCCAGCTCAGCCTACCCTGGGGTTAGGGCTGGTGCAGCATATGGAGCCAGGGATTGAACCAAGGTCCCAGCAGTTGCCTAGGTTTACCTAAGCAGGTGCTTTAGACCCCTGAGCTATCTCCCCAGCCCCAGAGGCACATCTTTTTCAACCACTCTTCAGATGACAGATATGTTGGCTGTTTACAAGATTTGGCTGTCACAAACTGGGCTTCTGTAAAAACAGGAGCACAAACATCACTATATGATGTTTTCAGTTTTGTGGGAAAATTCCCAGTAGGGAGATAGCTGGAATGAATGGGATTTCCAGTTCTAGTTTTTTAAGGAGTCTCCACACTGATTTCCTCAATGGTTGCATCAGTCTGCATTCCCACCAGCAGTGAAAGGTTATTCCTCACAGCTGCTCCAACATTTGCTGTTGGTCATTTCTTTATCATGGTCATTCGTCATCAGAGCTGAGATGTTATCTAAGTGTTGTTATAATTGGCACTTCGTGGAAAGCTAATGATGTGGAGGATTTCTTCATATATTTGTAAGCGTATAGTATTTCTTCCTCTGAGAAGTGTGTGTTTATCTCAAATGCCCATTTCTGGATTGGGTCTTAAAATTCTGGGACCCTAATGTTTTTCAGTTCTCTATAAATTCTAGATAGAAGACCTTTGCCTGAATACTTGTTACTTAAAATTTTCTCTAAATTTGTGGTCTGTCTTTTCACTCCATTTCTTTTGACATGTACAAATATCTCAGCAAGAAGAGGTCCCAGTTGTTGATTCTTTCATGTGTTACAGGTGCATTTTGATTTTTGTCTGTCAACTATTTGCCTACCCAGATGTCTTCAAGATTTCCTACTGTCTCTTCTAGAAAATTTAATGTTTCCTTTTTAATGTTTAAATCTTTAATCCTTTTTGACTTTAGTTTAGTCCACGGAGATAGACCTGGGCAAGTTTTAGTTTTCAGCATGTATACAGCCAGTTTTTCTAGTACCATTTGTTAAACAGACTATCTTTCTTCCAGTAAATATGTTTGGTCACTTTGTCAAAGATAAGTGGCTGAGTGTGTTACAGTTTATGTCTAGTTGTCCCCTCAAAGCCTCATGTAGTCATTGGGCGGGGACTTCTATAGATAGAAACTTGACTCATGAGTCACTGGGATTATGTATTTTAGTACTGATGGGATTATCAGTCTGAGTAGGGCTGGGACTATGGATGTGGTCTAGGGCAGATACACTAAGGCAGAGAGCCTGATAAGAACATAAAGAGAGACAGAGAGACAGACTAGAGCTGTTGCTCTCTGTTTCCCTGTTTGGCTGGCTACCCCTCCCACCATTTTGTTGCTGTTCAACTGACATAAACTGGATGCTCTCTGCTTTGTTACACTCAGCCTTGGGCCAGGCAAATATGGACTGAAACTTCCAAGAACTATGAGCTAAATAAACCTTTCCTTCATTCCTTTTGAGTGTGAGGTATTTGTCCAAGCAACGAATAAAAAGTAACTAAGACAGAATTTGGTACCAGAGAAGTGGGGTCGTTGCTGTGGCTAATCTGAGCATGTGGATTATAAGCTTTTGGAAATGACTTAGGGGAAGAGATAGGAAAGATTCAGAGATGTCGCTTAAAAGCAAAGTACTAGAACGGCTTTGGCTGTTCAGCTTGGGAGATTCTGGTCAGAGCTCAGACCAAAATGCTGACAGGAAGCCTGGCAATAAAGACCAGACTGGTGAGATTTCTGCTGGAAAGCAGGACAGCATTGATCATTGGACTCCAGATGATTTTTGCTATGGATTGGCTGAAAGAATGTTGGAATTTTGTTCATGCCCAGAGACTTTGGCTAAGACTGAGATTAAGCATGGTGGGCTGATTAATCTTTCAGGAGATATTTCAAAGCAGCAAATTATCGGGGCACTGGCATGGTTGATGTTGGCAGCTTTTAGCCAGATTTATGTTGGAAACCAAGAGCAAAGAGCCAAGAAGGATGATTTAAAATGTGAGCTTAGCCAGAAAGGAAGCACCAGGAAAGCTGTGGACTGCAAAGATGGAGCTGAAAGTATCTCCTCTGCAGGGAAGGAACCAGAGCATCAAAAGGATGGCCTGAGGGAATCACAAGAGACAGCAGCTCTCTGCCCTTTACAGCCCCAGAGTTACAAAGGAGACAGGCTTTGCCTTGAGAAGAAAGCCACAGAGACCCAAGAATCAAAATGGCGGCAATGGCCAAACCCGGTTCCAAAATGGCGCCCACATGAAGAATATGTTTTTCGGAATCAGGATCAGAGTGCTAAATGATCTAGGTCCTTGACCCTTTCAGCCAAGAGACAAGGAAACCTGGCTACTGTTCCAGCTGGCAGCAATACTTGGCATTATCCCCATAGGTGTATGCAGAATGTGGGAATTCTGAGGTTAAGAAGGATTACATCTTGATTTCAGAAGAAGGTCTAGGAGGCCATGCAGTATGCCCCTGAGAAGGAAGTGTGTAAAGCTGGGTGTGAGAAGCCTGCTCAGTGGAAATCCCAGAAGTTTGGAAAAGCCAGGAACAGGGATCGTACTAAGAGGGAGCAAAGCCAGCCTAAGAGAGAAGCCATTTGAATCACCAAGAGTGCCATAGGAGTGGAGCTGCATGATGCTCACAACTCGGTGCAGACTGCTTCGGATGCTCCAGTTGGAACTATGGGATTTAATGTTTACCCTGATGGATTTTGGACATGTGTTGGTCCCAATGTTTTGTATTACTGTGTTATTTGCAACTTTTGGAATTGTGATGTTTATCTTACGCTTTTGAATGTTGGATATGCTTAACTCTTCTACTGTATAGGGGCTCACAATTAAGAGTTTTCCTTGGATCTTGGAGGAGACTTGGCATTTGGACTTTTCAGCAAAGCTGAAATATTGGGATTTTTGGCAACTCTTCCAGATGGACGAAAATGTCTTTTGTACAAAGGGATATCTATGAAACTTTGGGGGTCCAGGGACGGAATGTTATGCTTTATGTCTAGTTGTCCCCCCAAAGCCTCATGTAGTCACTGGGCAGGGACTTCTATAGATTGAAACTTGACTCATGAGTCACTGGGATTATGTGTTTTAGTAGTGATGGGATTATCAGTCTGCATAAGGCTGAGACTATGGGTGTGGTCTAGGGTGGATATCCTAAGGCAGAGAGCCTGATAGGAACATAAAGAGAGATAGACAGCTGTTGCTCTCCGCTGCACTGTTTGGTTGGCTACCTCTGCCACCATTTTGTTGCTGTTCTACAGCCATGAAGTGGATCCTCTCTTCCTTGTTCCACTCAGCCTTGGGCCAGCTGAATATGGGCTGAAACCTCCACGAACTATGAGCTAAATAAACCTTTCCTTCCTTCCTTTTGAATTTCAGGTATTTGTTCCAGCAACAAGTAAGTAACTAAGATAATTTACTCTGCATTTTCTAATCTATTCCATTGATTCTCAGGTCTGTTTTTGCCAATTCCATTTTGATTTTATTACAGCAGCTTTGTACTCCAATTTCAAGTTGGGAATTGTAATGCCTCCTACTATATCTTTGTTACCCAGGATTGTCTTTGTCATTCTAGATCTTTACTGCTTCTAAATAAATTTTAGGAATTATTTTTCTTGGCCTGGTAGGGAATCCCACTGCTTGTGAAGCCAAAAACAGGAGAATCACTATGAGTCTGATCTGTGTCGTGAGACCCTATAGACCTTGTACTGAATACATAAAGTCATTTTCTGTCCTGTGTTTATTTGTAACTATATATCATACATGAATATTAGATTACTATAAAAGGTAGTTTTTGTCTCTTGATGAAGTTTTCACACATTATATATATTATATAACAGTCATATCCACAATTTCTAGTTTCAAATTTTGAAGTTTTGACTCTTGCTGTAGTCTGTGCTAGACTAGAGTCATTTAATGGACATATTGTGAATTGGATATAATCAAAACAACTGAAACTTCTTGTTCATCATGGAATTAGATTCCCAAGCAAATCTGAAGCTATAAAAAATAAAATGTCCCAAGAGACAGTAACTACCACAAGAGGACTGATGAAATCAGTAACAATATCTATGAGGACCAGTCATTCTGAGGGTCTCCCACAGCCTGAGTAGATTGGAGTTGACTGACATTAGTTGGTTTCCTTAATGTTTTCGTATAAGATGCTAGTCAAAAGATTCCATGGGGAAAACTAATACCTCTTTAAGGAAACTATTGCATTAGGTTCCAAAGCTTTGAATATCTTTAAATACTAACCATATAAATGAATTACACATTTTTAATTGCTTTGTGCTATATTTTCCCCTTCAGGGGAAAAACTATAGTTCAGTGAGAACATAAACGTACAGCTCTCAGGTTGTACATTTCAGATCAGAAATTCAGAAATGTCAAGCTAAATTTATTATTCAAAATTGGCTGAGATAAACCATAAAACACACTCAACTGATAAGAAGTTCAGACTTACAAAGCCAGACCAATGGGTGCAATTGACAATATAGGTACAAAGCCAAAGTAAGCACAGATGAAGTGCTGTCAGTTTGAAGCATTTATGGAAGAAACTTGAATGTTTCTCCTTTTCCTAAACTGGCACTCCCAGTACTAATATTATGTCTGAATCTTGAGTTGGGAAACTGGGCAATGGCTGGAATTAATTTAAAGAGATAAAGGCAAGGCTGTTCTTATCAGAGGCTTCAAACCCTAGTATGGTGAGTGAAAAAGGGATCTAAATTAAGGAATCTAGAGTAGTCATTTAGAGATGAGGATAAGGAGGGAGCACTGAGAACACACACATGAAAGAGTATCTGTGCTGTGCTGCAGGAAAATGAACTTCCTCAGCAGGGCATAAGCAACTCCACAGTAAATGAAGCTGTTATACTTTGCACTGTAGAAGGCATGGGTGGTGGGAACAAGCTGATGAGTCGGACTCTAAATCCAGAGAACAGTTTGTATTTATCAAACCATAAAATTTACAGTTTACTTTGAAATCATTTTTCTAAGCATGGATAGTTGTTTTCTTTTTTTTAAAGAAGGAAAAACCAGTTTTCTTTTCTGATGACAATATTTACTGAGGAGTAAAAAGGAGATATCTTAATTCCATGGGAATATAGTAAGGAAATATTATTCTAGATTTTTCCCTCAAACTTAATGAGTGCGTGAGTAGGATCTCCAAAGGTGATGGGGCAATAGGAGCATAACAAATGCTTTGCTGCTAAGAGTTAGGGCCTACTCTAAAATGCAGGATCACTGAGGGTGTGACCTAGAAGGTTATAACTCCCTTACCAGCTTCTTACTCCCTTTCTGGGTCTTCTCTTTCACCCTATTTCGTGTGCAGCATGCTGGGAATACCCTTCCTCCACTATATCTCTCAGCAAAGCTGTTTCTATTTCTTATTAATTTTAAGTGAGAAAGAACTAGTGATGAGACAGTTTCACAACAGGTCAGTAGGACAGCCACAATAATTAATGCATTGCATATTGTTGTCTTCATAGTAGTTATTCAGAGTTCAAGATCCAGACGTGATACCTTGTCTGAACATTATTAGTACAAATCTTTCTTCTCACTAAAATAAGAGAATGTAGTTGCATATCTATTCTATTTTGTACATACATATATATTTGTTTCACTACAAAATGGTTCACCATTTATATTCCCCTTTTTTGTTTTGGCAGAGATGGGTGTTCCATTCAATTCAAACATTGTAGGTGCATGAATTTAGCAAAATAACTTAATACAGTACTACAGTCAATAATAGTAGTGGGTTATCAGCAGAACTGGTAATGTCAGAAGTTGTTGATGAGCCTTTCATAGCTCAGTATATTAATCTGGCTTTATTTTTTATACCTCATGGTTATAGTTTTCCACTGGATAGTTAAGATCAACATAAGGCCAGACCTATGTAACAAAATTTTTAACCTTTGTATCTAACAAAGTTAGTCAAATCCCATCAGGATGTTTTCTCATTGAAGGCAGCTGGTAATGGACCGAAACAGGAGCCCAAATATCTTTTCCTGGGGCCCGGCGGGATGGCTCAGTGGTCTAAAGCGCTTGCTTGGGAAAGCTTGAGCAGCTTCAGGGACTGCGGTTTGATCCTTGGCACCACATGCTGCGCCAGCCCTGCCCTCGGGGCAGGCTGAGCCAGCCATAAAAATGAGTGAATAAACAAATAAAGGTTCTGAAACAAGAAAAAAATAAACAAATACAACCAAATATCTTTTCCTTTTTAAATTTTGTGAGGCACTTTACTGATGGGCAGGGACAAGAAAGTGAATTCAACAGGGACTGCTTCAAGTTTTCATAGTTTCCTGACAAGCATGGAAGATTTGAGTAAGTTTTAGGCTACCTACATAATCTGCTACTACATCATGTATCTAGAAAGCCAGACTTCTGGTGTTCTCATTAACTGTTATATTCTTATTGTGCCAAGATTGTCCAACACAGATCTGTGAGTGTATCCTTTTGGACTCTACAGTGCAGGAGATACAATAATGTCATCATTTCCTGGCCAGGAATACCTTGTGAGAAAAAAAGAAACAATAAAATGTAAGATTTTACTTTTCTTTCAAGCTCCACCCATCTAAAATTATAGTTATTTGAAGTTTTCTGTGAATAGGAAAGCTCTAATTTTCTAACATATCTAGCAATCAAGCACAAATGTTTAATTTAGATCCAATATTATCCCGCAGGCACAGTAGTCATTATCATTATTGGTATTGCTGTTTAGAATACACAGTTCATATTTTCTTCTTGCTTTTGGTTGTTAAATCATTACTGGTTAGATTCCTGCTTTCTATTTTATTTAGATCATGTTTCATTTTTATTGATTGATTAAACAATCTTTGGACCTTTTATTTCATATCTTATGCAATGTACTTTTAGGAAATAACAATTTTAACCAGAAAAAAAATTGTAATATGATCAATATTTAACATAACATCAATATATATATATATATATATATATATATATATATATATATATAATCTCATTATATCTCTTGTCATACTTTTATTTTTCATAAATTTCCTAGTAAAATTCCATGGAAAAAAGAAGAAAATTATTAAACACTTAAATTATTGATTGGTACTCAGACATGGAGTAGATGGTTATAGAAATAGTTTTTGTGCACGCCTGTAATCCCAGCACTTGGGAGGCTGAGGCAGGAGGATGGGTGCAAGTTCGAGACCAGCCTGGGCTACAAAAGTGAGTTCAAGGCCAGCCTGAACTGCATAGTGAGACCCTGTCTCAAAAAGTCAAAAAAAAATGAAAAAGAAATAGTTTGTGCTAGTAGAAAAAACACTAGACAGCCAATGAAAGAAAGAAACGAAGAAAGAAAGAAGCAAGAAAGAAAGAAAGAAAGAAAGAAAGAAAGAAAGAAAGAAAGAAAGAAAGAAAAAAGAAAGACCTAATAAATTCACAAGGACAAATAAGAAGAGCATCAAATAATACTGGATGGAGTTTGAATGCCTATGTGAACCCTGAGTTTTTCAACTCATGAAGTCCTGTGTATGTGTCAGTTATGTGTATCTGTGTAATGATTTTACATGACAGTTATAAAAATTAATATACTAGTGGAAATAATACAGAAATCTTACAAAACCAAATGACATCCTGGCATCGTTGACAGTTGTTGCCTGAGAGCTTGAAAAATAGTTAATATAAAGCCCAGGATAAAAAGTAATGAGAAAAGCACAAAATCAAATCTGAAGGGAAAAATCATACACACACACACACACACACACACGAATCAAGATGAATTATTGCTGGATGACACCAACTGGCTGATGAAGTTCAGAGCCCACAGTGAATAGGAAGGAAACAATGCAGATTCATTTTCTTTCAATACTTGTTTCACTGAGATACTGTTATTTCCTTGATATCCACTCTATAGTCCTGGACAGAATCATGACCCATAAGGTGCCTGGAGAAGCCATTTG
This sequence comes from Myocastor coypus, assembly GCA_004027025.1. NCBI lineage: Eukaryota > Metazoa > Chordata > Mammalia > Rodentia > Myocastoridae > Myocastor > Myocastor coypus. The sequence continues at coordinate 51,850 of PVJA010004303.1, forward strand.
TGCAATATGCTAATCAAAATATTTTGCTACTGTATAGAAAAGAATAATTGAAAGACTGCTGTTGTATACCTCTTTTTCTCCTGTGTTTATTTGTTTGCCCTATTTGGTGGGTTCTTTCCATTCTCATTCACGGAGTTGTAGTCATTTTGATCCCACTCTAGAATATATTTTAGTAAACTATGCAGAGTTGGCTCTGTCATCACAAAATTCTTTAGTTGTTATTGGTCCTGGAAACATTTTACTTCTCCATTATACTTGAAAGAGAGTTTTCAGGGTATATTAGTCTGGGTTGGAATTTGCTTTCTTGCAATACTTGTAGAACTTTGCTCCATGCTCACCTGGCCACCAGTAAGTGGCATGGACACTGTCCATGTCTATGACATAGTAGAACTTTGTGCAATATCTTATCACCAAACTGTTATAAGTGCTGGTCATATATTTGGCATTCCAGTCTTTACATTATATTTTATTCGTAGTAACTTTTTACTATTATGAAAACTTTCTCTTAGTTGAGATTTTTCTATATATTAACCTATTCAAATACTATGTGAGTACTCTGAATTGATCACAGATTTGTACATATGATACAGAGCATTCTGGCCTATTAGTTGGACTCATGATTAATTTTAATTTTGGGATATTGTTTTGAAATATTTTATTTCATTTTTAATTAACTAATACTTAAAGAAAATGATGACAATTAGTTTTTCAGACTTGGGCCTTTGACAATATTTTGAAAATAAAGTGCTGCATTAAAAAGTTTTCTCAGCCGGGCGTGGTGGTGCACGCGTGTAATCCCAGCACTCGGGAGGCTGAGGCAGGAGGATCAGTGCGAGTTCAAGACCAGCCTGGGCTACAAAAGTGAACTCAAGGCCAGCCTCAACTGCATAATGAGACCCTGTCTCAAAAAGACAAAAAAAAAAACAAAAAGTTTTCTCATGAAGAATCTCCAAGTATAAACTCTATTGTTACATAATAGTAACTTCATTATAAAAATTTACTTTTGCCTTTTATCATATTTTGCAAATGTGCTATTAAATATGTTTGTAAGGTATCAAAAACACTGTGGGAAGAAAAAAGTGAAGAAATTACTTCTTGTGGTATGATCTTTCCTGTGATTATCAGCTCTGTGCTCACCTGGAGCACCTTACCCTGGCTCTCTTTCCTGTTCCTCCTCACACGAAGCACGACTCATCTCTGAGATAAGCTGAGTAGAGAGTGGCACAGAGCTTTGCTGGAGAGTTTTCTTCTTTCTCCAGCCTTGTGCACCCCTCTACAGCTATAAGAAACAATTATACATATATGTTCTCCCCTCTGCTTATGGTCTAACACTGTGACTACTAGAATATTTCTGCCTAGTACACATTAAGTTCAAAGCAGGAAATATTGTTAAAAATTTAATTGATGACCTCCAAAACATTTGTATCTGTCCTACAGATTGAAGCGAAGCACACAAAATGTGATGGCAAACTTTCATCTTCCTACCTCTTGAGTTTCCCTGTCATTTCTAAACATTAGTAGAGTAGAGACATTTTGTTAACATTGAAAGCCAACGTGAATGCACTGAATCACTACTGGCTATGCATACATATAGCCTTCTGCATCTGGACTGTTACAGAAAAGGTAAAAAAGAGCAACAAAAATGATAAAGTCCCATTTGGTACCCTGAAAATGAACTTCCCATTAATAAATATGGCATAGCTGGCCATTTATTTTAAAATAATTCTTACACTAAAAGTAATTTTAATTGCTTCCAAAATGTTTATTTATGATATTTATAGTTCCTTATCTACCACATTTTAATGTGAAGAGAGTAAGAACAAAAGTCACTATGGGTTTAACAATATAAATATAACTTAAAGAATAATATAAATAAAAACATTCTAGAAAAATCTAATGAGCTAATGTGTTTTAGAGTTTCTGCTTGGAGAAAGTTAGGCTAGTGCCTACTAGATATCAAGAATTACAGGGGCTAGAATACTGAAATAGTCATGCAGCTATTTCTCGCTGTTTCAGTGCAGTAGCCCAGCCTTACAGACATCTTGGCTCCATTGTATTTATAGTATTTTTCTGTCTCAAATGAGACCTGTCCTGGCACCACAGAGGGTTGAGTCACTTTCAGTCACGTGCTGCTATTCCTGCTGCTAGACCAAATAATCTACCTCTAATCTTTAATGCTTTCTTGGTAGGACTGAGCAGAATGCAGCCTCAAAAATGAAGTTTTCATCTCTCTAGTCCCAACATGCAACAGGCAGAATATTGTCAGGGGAAACGTGGTTGAGCTTCATGTGTACATGCAAATGTTTTAGTTTTGAATTAATAATAATTTATAATTTTGCTGGTAGTTCATATTTATGAACTAGCTGACATTCTCTCTGGCTGAACCTGCAGCTGGAGGTAGGGAGGGAAGCTATTTTGTCGATGCACTGTCTAAAATGTGCCAAGCTGGAGCTCTTTGACAATCCAAACACTAAATGCTAGGATGGGTAATGCAAAACATACAGGAGGGAAATGCTTCAATATACAAAAGGGGTTTCAGATTTTTAATGAATGATGGTGAAAGAGATGTTCTACCTAACTCTGACCCCATGCAGAATTTATATGAATGCTTAAGAAATATGCCTTAAACTAGAGATGAGTTTTTTTTTGGTTTTTTTTTTTGTTTTTTTTTTGTCTTTTTGAGACAGGGTCTTGCTATGCAGTTGAGGCTGGCCTTGAGCTCAGTTTTGTAGCCCAGGCTGGTCTCGAACTCGCACCAATCCTCCTGCCTCAGCCTCCCGAGTGCTGGGATTACAGGCGTGAGCCACCACGCCCGGCTAGAGATGAGTTTTTGTTGTCATTTTTGAACAATAACTTACCTAACAGCATCAGAGCCTATACAACACTAAAATAGCTTAGGTTCAGGTGTCCAGGGCAAAGCATGCGGCTGGAGGAATCACAGAACGGTTGAATTACACAGTTTTTGTCAGAAGGAAAACAATGGATTAATGAAAGAATATATCATATTTTATGACTTTTTAATTTTTATTTATTGCTACACTTTAGATGTACACAATGACATTTTTCATACAGAATTTGTAGCTGTGCATTATATATCTTGCTTATTTTTCCCTGAAGATTTATTTTTTAATTTGACTTTTTTTTCCTTCTAATACTAAAATAATTTATTTGATATCTGTTTAATTTTTATTCTTTAAATTTTTCCTTTGGTGAAAATCACTTGTAAATAGCATGTTTCTCTTATTCTTTCCAATATCAACTTTTTCAGGCAGCACTTTTGAATTTATCCAGATCAATCAGAGTGAAAGTGAACCACAAATATACTAGATTCAGTAGTAATTGTCAACACTGCTTACTTAGGAATTTGATATTAAAATCACAGTGCTGTACCTTCTGAATGTTTGGTTATACATACGGATAAAACGCCTTAGCAAATCTACCAGGTTTTCTTCTATATCTACTTTAGATCCCAGTAAAACCATCATAAAGACTGATGCTAGTACATTTGATTGATTTTTGTGGTACTTTCCCTCTCACTAATTAAGCAAGCATTGCAAATTGTAGTAAACATTTTCATGCTTAATTACTATAACTTGCTGCAATAAAGACAATTTAATCTGTAGGGTTTTTAGAAGTTTTAAGTCTAGGGTTTTAGCATTAATTTAAGAGTAATATATTTATATTTTATCATTTTAATAAAAGGAACTTTTTATTCTTTCTGCATAACTTTTAGGATATTTAGATATACACTCATTGATTAATTTAATAAAACTTACAATTAGAGAGAAGCTACTATTTGTAAATCCACTTATGAGACACTGAAAGTACAATGCCAAGGATAATAAAAATCTTGGGTTTTTTTTGGAATTAAACTCTCTCATTGAATGGACAGAAAGTAGCATACTGGGAAAAAAATGATAGAAGAAAATAGTGATTAATGATGACAATCATGCAGAAAATGGAGAGTAATACTCTTTGAGATAGATTTCTCAGTGTTACCCTGTCTGAGAAATTTATCTACTGAACATAAAACGTGAAGTGAGTAGAAAAAAACACCCAGAAGAATGGTCCAGGCAACATCCACTGTCTTCAATAAAACTAAATTACTCGCTGTTGTTAATGAATAATTGTCCATGTATACAAATATTAAACACTTTTCATGTAAACATACTACAGATGTTTTGAAGTGATTTCTATTCAGCAGCTAAATAATTAATTCATCAAAATACTATGGTACCAAAATATCCAACAACCTGTCTGTATGGATAAAAATCTGAGGCACAAAGGAATTCAATAGAATACCACATTTCATATCGTTCACAAATATGAAAGGTAGAATTTGAACTTCAGTTTTAGTTCTGTGTCCAAGCTCTGTAAATATTAATCACTAAATTATACATTCCCATACTGGATTTACATAACGAGGTTAAAGAAAAGTTATGATATGACATTGGAGAAATACCAGAAATCAGAACATGCATATTTAAATTATGAAAGGAAGCCAGTGAAGAATTATAAGCAGAGCAGAGACATGACTTTATTTACATTTTTGAACAAATCACATACACAGAGAACAGAGCAAAAAATTAAGTAAAAGGAATCATTTTGGAAGAGGTATCTGCATTTTATATGTTGTTTACATTGCACCATTAATTTACACTAGGTAAATAGTGGCAAAGAGATATGAAAGTTAAAATTCCACAGTATTTTCTTTCTGTATGTAGGACAGAGTCTACAGTGTCTACAGGGTTTCACTGTAGAATAGACTCATAGTGATTCTGCTGTTCTCAACCTCTCAAGGTGCTGGGATTACATGCCTGAACCATCATACCCAGTCTCAATGGCTCTCTCAGTGCAGCCTGAGGCTGGGGCCAGCGCAGGATGCTGGGGGTGGAACCTGGGCTCTGTGTGCTGCCTAAACAGGTGCTTTAGTCTGCTGAGCCATCAGGCCAGTCTAAAAAAAGTACATAATATTATCTTGTCCAGGTTTTTAACATTATGACTAAACAATATTGATAAAACCTAAGAATATAATGAGTTTAACAATGGAAATAGAATAATATACATTTTAATGAACGATTACAAGGGATTAGTATGAACACATTTCCAATAACGGAGCATCCATTCCAAATAAGATGCCTTCAAGGTTATCAACAGAATACCTTATTTTTATAAAAATATATTTTACCAACACTTTTGCCTCTGAATTCATAGAAAATCAGTATATTTATTAAGTTCAAATAGGAGAGAGCTAGTGGAATTAGGGTCAGCTATGTAGACAAAACTAATGACAAGGGTATATGGTCTCTTACATGATATCAATAAGTTCTCCTTCATCTATGTCACTCTGTCTCTTCAACTTAAAATGACCTACTTGTCCTTGATGTCCAACATGTTTCTCTGCAACTTAAGGCTTTTAGGGATTCTATTCCTTTTCTTTCTAAACTATATCTTTCTCCCTTTGTTATGATTGATATGGTCTATTTTTTTAGATTTCCTCAGGATACATTTTGTTTCTTTATTTTGCTCATAACATTGAAACAAATGCTAATTATAATCTCCTTATATCCTGGAAATAGGGAAGGTTTAAATTGTGCACAACTGTTTTATGTCTCAGCTCCATCTCTTCATGATTAATAACGAGAACCCTTTCATTTCATTGGAGTTGATATTGAAACATCCATCATCATGTCTCCTCAAAAGGCTCTCTGGGTTTAGTACACAGGAGTAGGCACTCCCACTCTGGGACCATATTTCCCAGTGAATGATTTGCACGGTAAGCCCAATATGATAAAATAGAAAGTAATCATTAATGGTTCTTCTGGATATAATCTGAGAATAGTATGTGGTGTATTCAGAGTTCCTTCACAACATTCACTGACATAACTAATCATACTAATCTAGATTTACCTTTTATGCCTCGTGGTTAAACTTTTCTGCTTAGTCATAGAATTAATCTCAACTTCGTAGCTGAGTCATAGCCATGAAAAAGAGCCTGAAAGCGGGAGAAGGCAACTTACACCATTCTGAAATCTTACTTCCAAATATTTCTCATTTTTTAACCTTTCTGGCTGGAGAACCAAGTGAAAAGACTTTATGATTATCAACCTGGCACGTAGTTTATTCAGCGCTACCAATCTTTTCCCAAGAAAGTGTTTTCAAGGTGCTTTGCTACTCTGCTTTCCTGTGATAATGAAAGCTAGTTCCAGCAAATAACACTGAAGCAAAAATTTAAAAGGAAACACTGAAGAAGCAGCTACTTTTAGGGGATCTAAAAGCCGAAGAAAAATCTTAGCAGGTCACATACATATTTAAGACTCCGGACATGAGCAGGAAAGACATTGCAATTTGCAATCATCTATGGTTTATTCTGAGGTTTAGAACAATCTGAAATGCAGTGTAAGTCTGATACTGCATGTAGAATAGATGGCCGAGTGCTAAAAGTATGACCTTCCCATTGCAAAGACTACGCAATTATGTAGTTACCAGCATTTAAATGACTGTCGAACCAGTAAGCAAAAAAATATATAAATTCCTAAACACTTCACCACAGATTCATAAAATATATATTTAATTATACAAATAAGATAATAAAGAGAGAAATAGTAACCACTAACAAACCAATAACAATTATCCCTAGGATATATCTAATTTATTTTTATAACACTATAGTATTTAAGATACAGATATCAGCAGCATCCAAAATAAAAGTTAGAGTACATACACACAAAACAAAGTATACTGTCCCTATATATATGTAAAAGTTATGAGTATAACTTCTAATACAGGGAGCACATATTTTTTATTTTCTATTGTAATACTTCATTTCAGTAATTTCAAATGTTTCCAAGGGATGAAGGAACTCACGCCTACAGAAGAGGGAAACAAGTACGGTAATTATGTCTCCTCACATAGACTGGATTAGTAAAGAAAAGAAATTATAAAGGGGATCATGTAGAACTTACAGGATCAAAAATTATAATAACCAAAATAAAAAAAATTACTTATATACAAGATTATGTCTCTGTAAACAAAATACAAATCTATGTTAGTTAATTTAGATTGTTCAGTATGAGTTACAGAAAGAAATTAATAAAGAACATCGAAAGCAAACATCTTTTTTAAAAAATTGGTACAAGGTCTACAGGGTCTCACTATGTAGATCAGATTTCCCTGTTTTCATTTTCCCATGCACTGGGATTACAGGCACATGCCACCACGCCAGTTCTCAGTCGAAATCTTGGAGTGCATCGGATTTGAACTCTGGCTGCCATGCTCTACCTAAGCAGGCACTTTAATCTGTTGAGCTGTCTGGCTGTTTTTTTTTTTTTTGTTTGTTTGTTTGTTTGTTTTGCTTTCTGTTGTTTTCTTAAAGACCATAGGACACTGATATATTTGCTACCATGCGTACCAATGTTTTGTTACAAGAAAATTTCAGAAGGAAAAAGAGGAGTTTACCTATAAAATTAGAGGCTGAAAGTATAAAAGCTCTCCAGAAAATCTAAATTACTTCTTCGAATAAAGTTTGGTAAATGTCAAGTATGATAAAATCAAAGAACTCACTCAGAAATGTATTATAATTAAATGTTAAAAGCAAAGGTGAAGAATTATGGATAAAGGAAGAACATGATGATTTCAGTACAGGGAATCTCATAAGAAGAACAACCAATTTCTCTCAAGAAACAATGGAACCTATAACTGTCCCTCAAGGAGTGGAGGACACATTGCTCCACTAGCAAGTAATAGACAGGGTTATTCATCTTTTCTACTCCCCAGAAAGAAATGCAGGGGGAAAGGGGACTCTTATGGATTTCTCTTTGCCTCTCAACGTCCCAATTTGTACTTCCCAGTCTTATTAAACCCAAGTTTAGTAAGAGTGCACATAGTGAGCACAAGACACACAAGATACCTCATCAGTGAGTCAGGAGAATGAATGTAAAGGCATATACAGAAACAGGATTTCTGACCATGAATTATGTTAAAATATTTTGTTAAGAAGTACAGGTACTTAAATTAATCACAGACAGGGCCTGTCAAATAGCTCAGTAGATTAAAGCACCTAAAAGCAGGCAGAGGGACAGGGACTTTGTGCCCAGATCTGCAGTGCCGGCCCCACCCCTAGGGTGCGCTGAGATGCAATTGAGATTGGGTGTTGTAACGCTTGCCTGCAATCCCAGCACTTAGGATGGTGTAAACAGGCGCATCACTATGAGTCTGATCTAGTAGTGAGACCCAGAACACCTTGTAGATCCTCCACCCCCCAAAAAATTAATTAATTAATCACACACCTCTAACTCAGAAATACAAAGATTGAAGACAAAACTATTAGTGACTGTTACAGTTTATGTCTAGTTGTCCCCCCAAAGCCTCATGCAATCACGGGGCAAGGAATTCTTGAATGTGAGACTTGCCTCATGATCCCTGGGATTATGTGTTTTAATACTGATGGGATTATGGGTCTGAGTACTTCTGGGATTAGAGCCTGAATGTAGTATAGAAAGAGACAGACTAACACTAGTGCTCTCTGCTCCCCTGGTTGTTCTATTGCCTCTGTCACCACTGTCGCTGCTCTACCACCATGAACTGCTGCTCTATGTGATGTGCCTCTCTGACTTGGATCCAGTCAAGCATGGACTGAATCATCCAGTTACTGTGAGCTAAATAAACCGTTCTTTCCTTCATTTTAGGTGTGGAGTATTTGTCCCAGCAATAATAGAAGAGTAACTAAGACAGCCACCCTTACTATAGCCAGGAAAGACCCTTGTCCAAGTATCTAACTGTTTGCAGACTAGATTTAAAACACCTTCATGTAGATATCATTTGCACACTGAACTCAATGTTTTAATCTTCCAGCTTGCGTAAGATAAAAGCATTTTATGTCATTGTTCCAGAGATGGGTCCAATATGCTCTAGTTCCTTGGGTCTGTGTTTCTCATTCAAATTTTTCTTCCTACCAAAGTGCACAGTCTTCCACTAGAGGCAAAGATTTTTCATCACCCCTGTAGCAATGGTTGCTCAAAGGGTTCTGCCTAGATATGGAGGGAAGCACCTTGGAGGGTAAGGAGTGGCAGAGTCTGGGAAAGGGCAGGCAGGCAGAGGAACTGAGGGTGGTGGCAGCACTTTGGGTTAGGGTTGGGGTCAGCAGCCCCTGTAGAGAGAGAGCCTGGCAGGGTTACAAAAGAGTTCAGGTCTTTTGCATGGCTTAGCCCTGCAGGACAACCCAGATAAGAACAACCCAAGGAGGAGGAGCAGAAGCGGACCTGGAGAGTTCAGCTTTCAACAGTTCTCTCATGCCAGAGAAGATGTCTGTCCCATTGCTGTCTCCTGTCGCCTAAGCTGTGAATGCAGGGTCACCCTGTGTTACACAAGCAGGCTGTGGGTCCAGGAATCCCTTCTGAACAAATACTAGAGAGCTTTACATTTCTACAACCAAGTCCTCATGGTGGCTGCAAGCAAAAGAGTAACAGAGACTCAGCCCTACAGTGACAAAACAGCCGTTCTTATCCCCTGTTACATTAGAAAATAGGTGTAGAGGAGAAAATAAAGTGCCTCAAAAATTCAGCTAATGGTAGACTACTAGTACTCACCTTTTAAAATCTCCCACTACAATGTTTGTCATCGTTACCTTCATTTTTCTCTCACTTGGACCTAACGCCAGCTTCCTATTTGTGTGCAAATGTGACTACTACATCATCTTTAAGGAAAGTCAAAAATTCAAGTTAATTTTGGCCACATTTCTACCTGGGCATGGTGGAGCTTGCCTCTAATCCCAGCACTTAAGAGACTGAGGGAGGAGGACGGATGTGAGTTCGAGACCAGTCCGGGCTTTAATAGTGAGCTCAAGCCCAGCCTGAACTACACAGCAAGACCCTGTCTCAAAAAGACAAAAATAAGTAAATAAATAAATAACAATAAACCAGTTTCAAAACAGATTAGTAGGAGAGATACAATACTTAACATATTTAATAGTATTGTCTTCATAGTAATTATTCAGAGTACAAGATAGAGAGAGGCATGCTGTCTTGCCGAAGCACAACCTTACTTTTCAATGAACTAAGAGAAATTAGTTGTATAAATATCTTAACTCTCTTGTGTGTGTGTGTGTGTGTATATATATATATATATATATATATATTTCCCCTTTTCCTTTTTTCTTTCTTCTTTCCCTAACCACGATTTGTCTTTTTTTTTTTTTAACAATTTCTCCCCAATTCACAATAGCGATTGTATTTTGGGTTGCATTTGCTCTTTCAGGTTCTCACACGACAGAGAAAATAAGAAGTTTACAAATGTAAGTCTGACCTATTTCTCTTATAAATATGGACTCAAGTTCAACCCATTACCTTTAAAAGTCTCCAGTTTATTCTTCTTTGTATATGAGTAGTGCTACATTTTCCCCAGAAATCTGTTAATGAGGGAACTATATTCATACTTTAATTGTATTTTAAAAGTATTTACTGGGTTTATGGTGTGGCTCAGTGATAAGAGTAGTTACTTAGGAACCATAGGACCTTACAACTTGCAAAAATTAGAAGTTGATAGACAGATAAACAGACAGACATATAGATAGACAGATGATAAATTGATGATAGATAGATAGATAGATAATAGATAGACAGATAGATAGACAGATAGATATTGAAATGAATGAACGAGTTTAATCACTTGAACACATCAAAATTGATATTATTTGAGATATACATAAGCATTTAAGGAGACAGCAAAATAAACTGCTATTAAGTGGGTCAAATGTACAGCCTGAGGAAATTTCACAGAACTTAGCTTTCTTTTCATTATTTTTAAAGGACATTTTTTTTCTTTGTGATAACAAAACTGTCAGAGGCAGCCAGTTTCAATGAAAGTCAACACCAAAGGAGTAAAAACCTTTCTCATTTAATTCCCTACTGATATAAAGAACATTTCTACATCTGAAGAAGGAATGTCTTTTAGTTGAATGTAACACCTTTTAAATATAATATAACACCTTTTAAATATAATAGAAGTTATGGATTAATCTCTAGCATAGGGGAAAATAATCACACAGGAGCCATAAGAAAAGTACATAACAGGTGAAACAATGCCAAGATATTCCTCAACAATTCATTCCTAATTTTAATGTCCTCTTTTATTTTTTTAACTAATGAGCATTAAACCCAGGAGCCTATGTTAGACCTACAATCCAAGCGTTTAAAGAAGAAATGAATAAAGCAACTGTGCTGTAACTTGTGACACTCTGCACTTAGTCCAATGGAGTTCTAGGATTGCACCCTTGTTCATGATAAGAGCCTGGCATTCTTAATTATAGTGAATAAGAACCAAAGAGTTTCTAAAATATGTTATAACACTGCATTGTGTACAACTTCAACAACTGTCGTGACAGTTTTGTAACATTTCCAGAAATAAGAATATTCAACCTGAGCCGGGCATGGTGGCTCATGCCTGTAATCCCAGCACTCGGGAGGCTGAGGCAGGAGGATCGGTGCGAGTTCGAGACCAGCCTGGGCTACAAAAGTGAGCTCAAGGCCAGCCTCAACTGCGTAGCGAAACCCTGTCTCAAAAAGACAAAAAAAAAAAAAAAAGAATATTCAACCTAGAATATGAATATTATGTATAGATGACAGTAGAGTCATAACACTGTGAAAAGTAATATTACATATTTAGGTAGTCATAATGCCAGGATATATCCATATCAAAAAATGTTTGGACAGATCCAAGAAACAGATGCAATCAGAAAAATACATTCAGGAAATACATTAGCTTTTCTATACAAGGCACATTCTCTATGATGGTGAAATCATTTAAAATATTTCCAAAATTAAGTGGTAGAAACAATGTTAACTGTTAGTTAAAACACAGTTATATATCTTCTGCCTTATCATTCTATTATATTTTGAAGATGTAGGGAACCAGTAGTAAGAGAAGAGTAAAAAAAGATCAGAAAGTATAAAACAAAAATTTTCACAGTTTTCATTTAAGCAGCAAGATTTTTCTTTTTCTTTTTTTTTGGAACCGGGGATTGAAATCAGGACCTTGAACTTGCCAGGCAGGCTCTTGCGCCCTGAGCTATTTCCCCAGACGCCAGGCAGCAAGACTAATTTTGAATATTAGCTACATTTTTGTAGTTGTTTACATTTTATGTATTTTATTACACGTACCTGCTGCTTTTCAAAATTTTCATATATTGTTGTTTGAATTCTTTTCTGTTTTTATTCATTTTAGTGAGAAAAAAGATGAACTAGCAATGAAACCATTTCAAAACCAGGAAGAGAGTTGCAATAATTAATATATTGTATATTATTGTCTTCATCATAATTATTCAGAGGACAAGATATAGACATGATATCTCATCTAAACAATATCAATGCAAACCTTTCTTCTCAAGGAACTAAGTAGCAATATATCTATCCTATCTTGTGTGTGTGTGTGTATCTCTTTTACAACAAAACTAACAGTTACTTTATTTATACTTTTGCAAAGTTAATAACACATGAAACAAGGCTGCCTAGTGGGTAATAGCTGATTTTAACCAGAAAAGATGTCTATCTCAGGACTGAGGTAGCTTGTCTACTTTAGGCACTGAGGCCTAGTCCCACCTGCACACACTTAACAGTTTCCTAGCTTCCATGGCTCCCAACAAATCCTCATTTTTTATTTTGTTTTATCAGAGATGGATGTTCCATTACTGTTGAAGAAGCTATATCTGGAGAAATTTTTAAAGGACATTTTCATACTTGATCCTAGTTCAAAGATTGTAGGTACTTCAATTCAGCAAAATAACCCAATAGAGTCCAATAGTCAATAATAGTAGTGAGTTATCAGCACAACTGATAATTGTCAGAAGTTGTTGATTTGAGCCTTTTATAGTTTAGCATATTAATATGTGATTAGTTTTTATACCTCATGGTTACATTTTTATGCTGGAAGGTTAAGACCAAGATAAAGCAAGATCTATATAACTAAAAATTAACTTGTGCTATCTGTCAAGGTCAGTTAAATCTTGTCAGGATTTGCCCTGGAGCCATGTACAATATCTTGTGGATCTTTTGTCAGTGTCAGCCATCTGGGTGAATCATGGCCATTATTTGACTAATTTGCTTTCTGTGAAAGCCTGAGAGAATTTTTTCACTTTGGGTAACTCTCCTTAGGCACACTATACATTGTCAATCACTGTCCTCTTTGGCCATCTAATCTCCTTGATCAGAAAATTTGGGGCACCACTGAGTTACAGGATCTTATGGCACAGCTTCTCTTATGTCATAAGTTCTCACTGACCTTGAAGAGCTAGGACCAAAATGTTGGCTAACATTTTAGCCTTTCTATTGAATTTTTGATCTGCAAACTTTACCTGTTAAACATCCAGAAAAGATACTTAATAATGTTATTACCCTGCAACAAAGGCAGTTAAGCTTAATATTCCTATCAATCTGAATGTCAAACACCTTAGACACTAAACGAAACTGTTACTTTCTAGTAGTCATGGTTATTCTAAAAGTTAATTCTCGAAATAATGTTAAAAAGCAATTAGACATTGTTCCACAGAAATTTAGAAATCAACCCCTATACAACATTGTATCAGGACCATCCTATGACTTTTTTTTTTTGTCTCTCATTTTCTTTTATTACCTGCTTTCTTTTGCAAGTATTTACTTTAAAGACTGCAGCAATAATTGATAAAACACTAGAAACAGTATGCACTTAGAAGTACAAAATGACAGGTATTTCAAGTATGGTTTTAGCATTAAATACTGATGTCTTCAGTGTAGTTGCTTACTTCACAGATGACAGCATGCAGAGTTAGTCAGGGTGAGGATTCTACCCATTAATTACTATAAAAAAAAGAAACCTTAGGGAAATTCTTAGGATTGTTGCCTTAACCAACTTGTTCATATAAATGTATGGCTTTGCCCCTACCATATTTCTTTTCTCCTTTTTCTGTCTTCATTGTTTAGTCCTTAAGATCTTTTCATCATATGCTACTTTAAATATTTTTTAAAGTTTTATGAACTCTTTGAAAAGAAAATCAGAAAACAATCCCATTTATGATTACTCTCAAAGTAATAAGACACTTAGAAAGAAATATCTATAATGAAGAAAGACTAACACAGTACAGGCAAAACAACAAAACACTGCTGTAAGCAAACAAAAAGGGACACATGGAAAATAGCTTCACATTTTCCTTCCTCGCTTCAAGGACCTACAACTACTGCACAAACCGAGATGACATTTGCAAACTTACATGTAACAAGAAATAACATCAGCCAAACTGTGGTCATTGAAAATGTCTAATGAGCACCTGGTATGATAATTGTCTCACTTTGTGTTCTATGAAGACATTGTCTTCTGCTGACTATGGCCAGACGTCATGGGCTTAGAAAGCCCCATGTTGGGCTCAATGGTGAACTCTTGCCAACATGTGATTTTAATGTTTTTTTATCAAGTTAGTCCACATTTATTATTGATGTACGTGTCATGAAATTGAGCAGCAGTCAGGTTTGGATTTTTGATTTTGTGATATTCTGTCATATCATAGATATTTGACCAAACTGTTTTCCCATTTGGAAATATTCTTTAATATTTCTGTTTGTATTTATATTTTTTTCAAATTATCCAAACAAGTGGACTCATTTGGGTTTTTGCCAGTTTTTTCTTAACTCATACTCCATGGATAAAACAGACCTTTCTATATGAAAATTAATAAATTTATTTAATATATTAAATGAAATAGATATATAAAATATAAATATATAATCTACAAAATACATAAATTATGTTATATGAATTATATATTATATGTAAATATATACATACACATATATGTACATGAATGAGCATTAAAATGTACAAAATAATGTCAAATGTATGATTATAAATACTATAATATAATATTTATATTATTTTTATGTTTTTGTAGTTATACTAAACACCAGTATTTATATCAGAAGGACTGACTGCTTCTGTTTTGGGCAATGTAGAAAAATACCAGAAAAGCCACAAGACTAGGAATGATAAACTGCTCTGTGTAAAATAAATTATTTGGAAATAGCCCCTTAGACACAGAAACATTCTGCATATAGATTCTATTTGAGATTTCGGGATGAAAGTTGTTTTCTAAAAAGTTATGTCAGCACCTACACAAGACACAATAGATCAAGAAAATGGCCATCTTACTCAATAATGTATCAACCCCTTGTGCTCAGTTTTGAAAAGATTGGATATGCATATACATTGCTCAGATCAGTTGCATCACAGAGAGCCTTAGTTTATTGAAGGGAGAGTATTTCTCATGCTTTCTTTAAATAAGATGCCTCAAGCTGTTTATATAGATGTACTTGTAGAAATTTCAAAGATGAATTATTTAGATGAAATCCATTGCATTCATTACTTAGGATATTATAAATAATTGATTCAATAATTAATGAATGACTTTATCTTTAGGAAGATAAGAAAAATGCAGTAAGAAATACTAAAGAAAATTATCTGATAAATGCACAGTCTTTAAGTAAGATATCGTTGTAGTCCTGTTGGCCAAACATATGATATATATATATATAAAATATATATATATATATATATATATATATATATATATATATAATGATAGAAATCACATTGAGGATTACAGGGAGCTTTAAAGGTTTTCTACTTCAACCATTTCATTATTTAATTTTTTAATATAACTTATTTATTTATTTATTTGATATAGGGTCTCACTGTACATCTTAGAATCAGTGCTTCTACTATCTCAGCCCTCCCAGCACTGGGATTTCAGATGTGTGCCACCACACCTGGTTTGGGTGGTTTGCATGTCACACCTGGGTATCTGGAGCACCATAATGTGCAGTACCAGGGATCAAACCCTGGTACTTGCTCTTGCAAGCAGGTGCTTAGACCACTGAGCTGTTCCCTTGGCCCTCAGCACTTTTAATTTATTTTTGACTAACTTGTCAAAAAGGCACAGGCACGTATCCAGAGTCGTATCTTGGATTCCTGAAAACTAAAGAGAATCCACAGTTTCTTATGTATGCTTCTCCAAGTGTTTAGCTGTTTACTTACATATTGCAGTATTATTACAAAGGTGTTCTCTGAACGTCTGTTGCCACCTGTGTACAAGGAACACTCCTTGATACGTTTCCCTCCTCGTTGTAGAAAGGAAACAAAGGGTCAAAACACCGTCTTTTTCTTCATGTGGGACCAAGTATAACGTTCCAATAGGAAGAGTGCATGGGGCTTCAGAAGGCAAGGCGCAGGAACTCCGCTGTCCTCCACAAATGTGGGTTCATTCAGACATGGACAGCCATGAGTTATACATGTGCAGTGCAAAGGTTTAAGGAAGATTCAATGCTTTTTGCTATGCTTGTGTAGACTAAGACAGATGGAGAGAGCTCCTGCAGATATCACTGGTAATTAAGAATAGTACTTTTTGATACTTGGATAACTAGTTGTTTAGATCTCTTCCCCTGAGATCAAAATGAACAGTTTCTTACTTAGGCACAAAATGTAGCTTCCGCCTTCTAATGCAAAAGATTGGGCACAAAAACTGGAACAGTCCTCTATTGTCAAGTGACACACTAACTTCTGCTGGTTTTCCACTGGCAAAGTCTGTCACACACCTTCTGGAAGGGTTACACTTGTTCTAGGCACTTGAAGAGCAGGATCTGTGGACATTTGTTAATGAATCATGCAATCTACTACCGTGCTAACAATGCATGAAAGATGACTCTGGCTACTGGATGAACACTCTTCACTAACTTTGGAAACGCAATAGCCAGGGAAGTTCGAGAAAAAGATGAGTGTCCCAAGCTTCTATAAAATATTAAGCTATTGTCAAATTTGTTGCTCAATATGATAAATAAGTTATGCAAGATCGCACATGTAATTGACTATTACCACTTACTTTCTAGAAACCTTAATTTTTTGTTTGACAATAAAAAAATGTATCTACCACTGTTAATCAGTTACTCTTGTTTGAAAATCTGTAGCATATGTATTGTACATAAGCATTTTTCTGTGTTTGTTTCTGGTTTTTTTTCTTGTTGTTTTCACCCTTCAAAATAAGTTAAATTACAGAAATATCAAGCTAGCATTTTCTTTTTATTACTTTTAATGAGAAATAGCAATGAGATATTTTCAAAACACATTAGTAGTACATCCCCAATAATTAATACAACACAACCTAGTATTTCCTAACAAAATTATTAACCTATTACTTGAGAAGCAATGTATGCAGACCATAGGTTTAGGCAGTTTGGAGACCAGGCTAATAGTTATGATTTGATGTAATGGGAACAAAGAAGCCTCCTGAATGTCTTTAGTGAGAACACAGAAGCTCAGAGAAGTTTTAGGAGAATGAAAACGGCAGTGTTGAATATTATGATTCTACAAACAGAAGCTGATGGTTGGGGATTTTTTTTTAATTCGTGTGCTTGAAATCTTTCTTTAATTTGTGTCCTGGAAAAAAATCTGAACCAAAATAAAAACCATAGAAATACAGAGGATGCAAACGCAAGGAAACTAGCCAGAATTACCATAAGTGCCAGTGGTGAAGCGCTGGCCAGACAGCTCAGTGGATCAAAGTGCCTGTTTAGGCAGAGTACAGAGACCAGGGCTTGTTCCCCAGCGTGCAGTGCCAGCACCCCAGGGACATGCTGAGACAGCAATTGAGACTAGATATGATGGTGGGTGCCTGTACTCCCAGCTCTTGGGAGGCTGAAAACAGGAAGAGCACTAGGAATCTGATCCACACAGTTAGACCCTGTAGTTCCTGTACTAAATATATATATTTTTAAGAAAGCCAATGGTGAGAGGCCAACTGAAATAGCAGTAACAAAACACAAAGCCTGATTACTGTTCAAAAATGGTTGAAGTATTGGTACCTTACAGGGCTTAGGTAGAAATGCTTTAATTTTATTCTTTTTTATGTAACAAAGTCTGCTACACAGTCATTATAGGATTGTCTTTTGGCTGTCTTCACTTGAACCTTGACTTTCAGAATAATTAAGTAATTTTCTGACTGCTCAAAAAATAATGTAAAAGAGGTTGTGTTGAGCTCATATCTATTTTGTTCCCCAGCATTTCTTCCTTTCTATCTATAAATGAATGAACTACATGTAAGCAGAATAGACAAGAGCCATGTGGCAAGAAAGAAAGGAGAAAGAGGAATGTGGCTTGCCAACTGGCAGGCAACTTGTAACAGCCAGATGAACTGAACCGATGTGTTGGAAATCCCATCTAATAATTGTTGTCAACAAAATCAGCTGTTATCCTGGCTTTTCTGATATGAACCCAGCTGTTCTCATCATCACAGAAGTTCAGGACCTCATGGTTGCTGAGGATGGTTGTGGTACTTTCGAGGTGAGCCCTGGTTCTTACTTTGGGCATTGGTTCTTTGAGTACAGATCCCCTCAGCCTCCAGCTTCACCATGGTAGCTCAGATTTTCTAGCATCCACCATGGAGCTTGGGGCCTTTTCAGTGCAGATGCATGAAACAGGCCTGCATGAGGCATTGTCTTGGGTCCTTGGCCTTTAGTTGGACTTGTGGTAGGCACTGTTATAGGCTCTAGGTCTTCAACTGGACTCATGAAGGACATTGCCATGGAATTCAGGTCCTCATCTGGACTTTAGGGTCTTTAGTATGTGGACAGATTTCTTGTACTCTTTGTATATGACACTTTGGGTGACTATTATAAAATAACCCTATTAATTACATATCCTTTATTGTTTTCTTGCACGACCTGATTACAACAAGGAATCTGATCAAAAAGAAAGCTTAACTTTTCTTTCTTTAACCACAAACTAAGTAATACTAAGAAGATTATGCTCTTTCACCAAAATATATATAAGAATATATATATATATATATATATATATATTATGTATATATATATATATATCATAAAGTACATTGTATGTTACACATGTCAACACACTACCTTTCTTCTTTGATTTTTCATTGTGATTTTTCTCAAGATTGGCTAAAAATTGGTAAACTCTGAAATATTTTTCTGTGTCCTTTATGTGAAGCTTAAATTACTTATAAAGGATAAGAGACAGGAGGACAAACTAGCTTTTCAGACAGTTATAAAAATAAGTTCTGTTTGCATAGATATATTTATTGGCCAGAAATATATTTCTTACCATGTTTATATCTCAAAATTGCAGCAAGTGTGCCAATATTGCTTCCGTGTTCTTGCTAAGCCTAACCCTTCCCATGGTTACATTCCTAATCTTTAGGAGCCATATGTGAACTGGGCAAGTTTGCAATTCTATCTGTTGGAGGTAGAGATATATAGAATGCCAAAAGCTTAGATAATAGCAGGTTGTACAAATTGGTACATGGTGCACAATTAGTGTTCTCTGGACGTTGATTGTTTAATAGACATGCAAGAAAATAAACCATGATTTCATGACAACATACTCTAATATAAGCCCGTGATCCAACAATGCAAGGTTACTAAATGTATAGATGAGTCCTACAGGAGCCTTTTGAGAGATATCAAATTTGACCTGAATATAGATGCTTCTGATCAGAAATGTTAACAATGTAGTTTATTCATAAATATATCCTATTGAAATTTTTTAAAAATATGCAAAAGATAATTTGGAATATCAAGAAAGAAACAGTGACAACAGGAAATATGAGCTATGCAGGAAAAAAAAAAAAAAAACAATATCAACATCCTCCAAGAAATGTGATCTCATAAACAGAAAAGGACCCTCAGATCAATTATTCCTTGTGAGGTCCATAAAACATTAATGAAACCACTGAAGTGAATGTGGTAGTATACTTAGGTTTTTCCTTAGAGAAATATAATGTTCTGAGCATTTCTTTGTCATCTTGACAAACCATAACTCACATCAGTGGGAAAATTTGCTTTCTATTACAAATCACAGTTTGATGTAAGGGACATCAACCAAGTAAAGGTTTGTGTTTTTGTTCATTTGTTGTTTAAACATATTTTTTATTTGATGTCTTCAACACCAAAGGAACCAACCTGAAGAGGTTTAAGGTCTATTGAAAGTAGTTCAAAATGGAAGTATATATGACTTCTGACACTGTCTGATGATTAATTTTAAAAGGAGCAACACATTGAAAATACAGCAGATAAGTATCTAGTAAATTGCAGTACTGTTTATATGTACCCAGGATGGAACTGACCTTCTTTACCTACAGTTATTGTGCTAATCAAGTCATTAGGCTAACATGATAGAAACAAATATATCCTCATCATCCAAAGCTGCATAAATATACTAAATACAAAATTTTGCAGCAAAGGCTGTAGAAATGGAGATAAAGGCAGTTTATGTGTAGGAATCCCTTCCTGGTTCTCTCCTCAATCCAAGAAGCCTACACTTAGAATCCCAAAAAATATGTTATTGGAATTCTACCAAGTTAATTCCAATCTACGACTCCCAGTGCAACTTACAGCAAAAACAAAGACACTAAGACATATACATTGGGGAGCCAAAGGCCTAACTCCAGCCATGAATATGGCTTTCTGGAACAAAGAGAGGGACTCAGGAATATTAAAAAGGAGGAGTGAGTGGCTTGAGGAAGAGAATTGTGGGAAATAGGTGATCACTGTGAGCTGGGCTAGGTGGGTGTTCTCCATTTACATCCCTCATATGCAGGAAGTAATTTGCATTGTGCTATTGAGAAAGTATCTAATGTTTCTGGGCATCTAGTGCTTCAGCTCTGATGAGTAATCTTTCATGCCACAGGAAATCATTGTCTCTATTCGGAGGCTCAATCCCAGCCCAAAGCATGGAGTACTGGTTCATTGTTCTGTTTCAACCTGGCTTATATTGCAGAGCAGCAGGTGTGGACTATCAGGGAAACATGCATGCTGTCCTCACCTCAAATACACATTGCTTAAGGCCAATTGAAATGATAAAGAGAAGTGCTAGCCAACTCTGTAAATATCAATACTAGCAAACAGGGTCAGTCTCAGTCGAAATCAAGACAAACACTCTTCTTTCAGGGAGAGCTGCTCAGGTGGTCCTCCACATTTATGTACATATAAATCAGCCCATGTCCGGTTTTTGGAACTCACCACCCCCCATACATACATGCCCACACATGATCTTCTCCTCCAGAACTCCTGATGTTGCATTTTGTAAGGAAGAAACCAAACCTCCTGTAATGTGTTAGGCTTGGAGGTGTTCATGTAAAACAAACGCAACAATTCTTAACAACATCTGTTTCATTAAGTGTCATTGCATAGGACTGTACAACTTAGTATCTGACTGCCCAGAAAACATTTGATTTTGACAGCTGTCTAGCTCTTTATTTTATTTATTTGTCTATTTATTTATTTACTTATTTATTTTAACTTTATTTCTTTATGTTATGACCAGCTCAGCCTACCCTGGGGATGGGGCTGGTGCAGCGTATGGTGCTGGGGATCCAACCTCGGTCCCTATGGTTGCCTAACCTTTCAGAAACAGGCACTGTAGACCGCTGAACCATTTTTCTGGACCCTATCTAGCTCTTTAGACAAGGCCAATGCATTCAGAAAGCAATCATTTTATCCAGTTCAAATTTATCCTCAAAGATCCTACAACTTACTCACATAAAATTATCGAGATTCAAAATAAATTTGAAGAATAATACAAAGCTAAAAGAAAATTATGTTATCAATAAGATTTTCATAGGGGAAGAGAGAAGAAACAAATACTAGGTGTCAAAGGGAGGATATTTTAATGACAGTGAGCAATGTAATAATGTGTATTTTGAATAAACTTAATCTGCACAGCAAAGAAAAGTTCCAAAGCTTACATTAGCTCTAAAGGCAGCAGGTACAGCTTTAACTTGAATTCGCTCTTCAGTAGACCTGTTTTCTACTACATTGTTACCGCTTTTTCTGTACAAAAATTGAACTATCATAAATGTCAAGTTATTTCTATTTTCAGCAAGCCAAGATACAAGCCATTTACGGTTAATAAAATGGCTACAAAAGTCATTGCAATTGGGTGAAAAAATCATTTTATTTCATGGAGGATTAGTATCTGATAATTATACCAAAATATAAGCCTTTATTTAGAATATGGAGGAATATTATGTTATTGCTCAACTTAGAACCATGGCAGTCTACTCAACCACATACGAGACAGACAAATTATTCTTCAAAAATTTACTCTTCTTGAAAAGCTGCATGTGCTAAATTAAACCTAGTCTCCAAAAGATATTTTAAAAAATGTATCCAGGTGAGAATATAGTATAATAAAAAAAAAAAAAAAAAAAAAAAAAAAAAAAAAAAAAAAAAAAAAAAAAAAAAAAAAAACAATTCAAAACCACAAGGTATTCAATATGAATTTACTACAAAATATGTGTGGTTAATAATTTTAGTTCACTAAAAAGTGGCACAGTAGCTTCCATTACTCACAATTAAACATATATATATATATATATATATATATATGTATATATATATATATATATATATCAACAAAATGTTTTAAACAATTCAACTTTAAAAATGGACATTTCTCCAGAATAGTTTTGCTGATTTTAAAGATAATTAATATATCATTTGGAGTTTATTCATTTACTTTCTGTGGCGTTCAAGTGTCATCACTTAATGGCTTTTGCCCCCGCCCCGACCCAGTGGCAAAGGCAATGTGATAGGTAAATGAAGCAGAAGAGCTGTGACTTACTGACGGGCTCATAGGCCACAGGTGGCCGCACTCTCAGAGGTGAATGCTCGTTTTCTACAGTGAGTTCCTGAAAGGCGAATTGTCCTAATGGGCTAAAGTTGACTTAGCATTCCTAACTTGCTCTTTGGCAGTGTCATTCTTTCTTCTGGGATGGACTCCAGCAATGAGGCCTCCAGTGGGGCAAAGATGGCTATGGCGTTGAATATTCAGAACTGTGAACTAAATAAATATTTGTCTTGAAAAAGTGACATATTTTGTCTTTAAAAAGTGACATATTTTTGATATTTTTATAGCAATGAAAAATGCTATAATTAATATACTGACCAAAGCCATGTTTGTGTCAAGTCTTTATCTCCAAACATTTTATACTCTTCTCTACTTACTCTTGGTGACAGCTCTTTCGATGATGTTTTGTTTATTTACCATGAATGCGAAGTCACCTCTGAGCCATCCCGCCAGGCCCCGAAGTCACCTCTATTTACTAAAATCTGTTGCACTAAAGCTCAATGTCACATAAAAATATACTTAAGCCAAACATATTGACACATCCCTGTAATCCCAGTACTATGGGAGGTTGAGGCAGCCTGGGCAACTCAGTGATTTAATAAAACCATATGGAAAAAAACAAAACTTTCCAAAAGGGTTGGAGAAGCAGCTCATTACCAAGGTCCTGTGTCTAGGCCAAATCCTTAATACTATAATGGCAACAACAAGAACACAAACATGTATAGCAACAATGTACAGCAAAATCTAGACTTTACTAATGTCTGTTCTTATCATTGCCCAAATCAAAATAACTACAGTGTTTTTATTGGGTAATTTTGGCATTCCTCCTTCGGATTTAGCAGGTGCACGTGTAGTCTCTTCACACTTCCCCTTTTATACACAATTGTTCTGTAACTGATCTATGTTTGAAATAGAAAGGAGCTCATATCTCTCTATTCCTCCGACTTGCATTTTTCTTCGTGTCCTAGTACTTGCTCTCTAGGAAATACACAATGGCCAGTGCACTGACCAGTGTTACCCTCCATGGAACTAGTTTCTATGTGACGACTACCTTCCGTGATATGCATGCCACATATTTCAATGGTTGTATAATGAGCAGTTCCTAAAGTAGAGAACAATGTTTATTTTAATTTTTAAAGGGAAAATACAAAATGATAAAAAAAGAAAATAAACATTAGAAATGATACAGACTTTCACTAAATAAAATAATAGGAATTCAACAATGGTTATTATGTTGCATAACAATGTCTTCACATTAGTTGCTTAGATTATTGGATATAAATATGAAAACTGTGTAAAAGAAAAGGGTAGTAAGAAATTAAGCAAGGCAAGGAAAACATTTAATAATTAACTGGTCCTTTCCATAGGCCAGCAGAAATCAACAGTAGAATTATCCACGCTACCAGGTATATATACATGCGTTTAACTTTTCCTCTGAAATCTCTCTTTTGCCCTTTTCCTCATTTCATTTCTTCCTTCCGTTTGAACAGATTCTCTCCCTTTCAGAGCATCTATCGCATATTTGAGATATAGGTGTTGCTCACCTAGATATTTTTTCCAGAAGAGCTGAAAGGACCATAACACAGCAGTACAAGTGCCTCATGTTTATAGCAATGCAATTTGTCATAGCTAAATCTTGGAAATAATACAAATGCCTATCACCTGAAAGACAGATTACAGAAATATGTGGTATTGTTACACGTTGCAATATTATCCAGCTATAAGAAAGATAAACTTGAGGTTTTCATAAGTAAATAGATGCAACTAGAGACCATGCTCATAAGTGAAGTAAATCCAACCCGCTTGTATAAACTTGCTGCTATCTAGCTACGGTCAATAAAATCTGAGAACATTTTCTTGAAAGATCTGGCAAATGACTTCAGGCATCTACTTTCTATAGAGTCAAAGTGACCTACATGAAAGTATTGATCATAGCCCTGTCAAATAAGCAGAAGGCATGTTTGTTTTTTGTTTTTTTGTTGTTTTGTTTGTTTGTTTGTTCCAGGGATTGAACTCTGGACTCAGTGGTTCCCAGACAAGCACTTATTCTACTGAGCTATCTCATCCACGCTGAAGGCAGGTCTTTTGAGCAGGATTCTCTTACAACTTCTTCATGTGGCATCGGTAGGTGAAAAGCTTAACAAGAAAATTTTGACCTCAGTGACCTAATCTTTATACTGCAGATACACCTGAGCTCTACGGGCTATTTTCTTACATTTCTTGGGGGCATTTTAGCACAAAAAATGGGTGGAACTAACATATTTTTATCTTCATGCATAACATGAACAACCACATATAGATAATGAGTCCATGCATAGGAAGTTATACTGGTGCAGTGATGACTGGTATAAGAGAAAAATTAAATATAATTATATAACTTATAATAAAAACAGCATCAGAAAATTAAAGTAATTCCTGAATAGGAATTATCATGGCTTAGAATTTAGAGGAATTGTACATGATATGTTAGCTTTGCTTTAAGAAGTAAATTACCGTTACTTGATTACTAGAGACAGCAATACTTGGCAAACGTTTTATGAATGAGTAACTAGAATAGTATTTCAGAGATACATATGGTCCTACCACATAATATTGTTCCTTCACAATCCTTACAAAGTACAGGCAATCAATCAATTCATTCTTCAAAGTCTTACAACTAAAGGTCAACAGAAAAGATTTGGAGTAAAGATCAACCTCTCCTCGAACCATTCACTATCGGATTCCTCAGCTTCATTAAACAATAGCTCCCATTTGAATATAGCTGAAGTCTTTCCTCTTGTCTTCTACATAACTTTCCTTTTTTTTTTTTACTTGCCTTTGAGTCTCTATCCAATGAAAGTGATAAGTTAATATGCTTTCTCTAGACAGCTCTACATTAATAGCCTCTATTCTCATTTGTGTTGTCTTCTTTTATTTTGTTAAACTGGAACAAATTTAACCGAAGCTAACTTCTGTGTTAGAGTGCCCACAGCAGCCTCTGTATGCAATGAACTACGGTCTAGCTTGATACGTGTCAGCTGTAAACTAAACCAAAAGTACAACTCTCACTAGGCAGTTGAGCCCCAGCCCAACCCAACAGTCCGCTCCTCAGCGAAGGTCAAGGTGATGACTGCTGAGAGGGTCCAGATAAAGCAAAGTCAGAATGGCATTCTACATGTAATTTCTGTGGGTCATTTCTCTCACCCTTCTTGCTATAAAAAAAACATCACTTCTTTTTGAGTGGACATTCTGAACCACCTTGAGTCTGATGTGTTGACTTATCCTAGACTCTGTTACTTGATTAGGTAAACTTCTTTCAACTTGATTGGCATTTCTTTTCTTCTACTATTTTTACGTGCCACCCATTTACTAATTGTGCTACTTTGAAAGCATAGCTAATTAAAGACAAAATTTCTTACTGCTGTGAATCTTTGATGTCAATTCATTCTGAACAGAACAACTATTCATTACCTTCTTTTCTAGTGTTTTCCTCCCATAAAGAGGGAAGATTACAAAATGTTTATTTTCCACCTAATCTGATTCATTTCTATAAATTGAATAATATTTTTCTATATTATTACAAGGGCAACTGTTAAAGTGTGTTTAACTTCCTTTAAAATATTTAATCATAGATAGTGCTGTATGTCTCTGTATTATTAGGTCTATTTTATTAAGCCTTCTTTCTGTCTTATAGGGGTTAGTTATTATTTGAAAGAATTTAAATATATATGCTTACCATATTAGAGTGATTAAATGACATTATAAAGACTAAATCTACTTTCCAGAAGCAATTGCTAGATGCATTTACACTGTAAATTTCTCATTAGTACCAGTGCTTTGCTATTTAGGTAAGGATTTAGAATATCTTACTGAAAAAATAATTGAGCTTAAAACTTCTGATCACAGTGTAGACATATGTTTGCTCCTGACAGAATAGGACTTAAGAATCAGGATGCCAGATGGTGTCACCTCTACTTTTCATGGCTTAGAGTTTTTCTCCTTCTGAGTTTTTATTTCCTACTTCTTTATTGATTAAACAATATATATGTAAATCTGATGTTTGCATAGGTCTGTCTGTTCTTTTTTATAGATTTAACATTATAATTTCCATTTTCATATTCCATCCTAACTTGTTATAAACACGTTGTGCCTGTGGTGTACTTCAATTTCTTTCATGCTTCTCACAGATAAAGTCCGAGGCGTGTAAAGATAAGCACACATTAGCACTGAAAGTTTAATCCTCTGGAGTAAAAATAATGGAAGAAATTTCTCTCCAGCTTTATTTCCTCAGAAAATTTACTGAGGACACCCACACTTATAAGCATATTGTCATGCCTTTGAAATACATAAACATCTTTTTGAAGTGTAGCTAGGGGCTATGGTAAATGTTTGATCGAATAATGGTTTTCACTGCACCTAATTCCTGGGTCTCAGGAATGTAAAGAGCAATAAAAGTAGAAGCAGTTTCGTCTGGTCCTGTGGGTGAGGAAGAGTCCTTCAGTGAGAGAGAAACCCTCCAGGACACAGCCACTAGCCCAGCTGCGCTGCACCATGCCCCCCAACAGCACACACAGCCACACACTTCAGTGGACTAATTCATTCATAAGAATAATGTTGCCGGGCGTGGTGGCTCACGCCTGTAATCCCAGCACTTGGGAGGCTGAGGCAGGAGGATCGTTGTGAGTTCGAGACCAGCCTGGGCTACAAAAGTGAGCTCAAAGCCAGCCTGAACTGCACAGTGAGACCCTGTCTCAAAAAAAAAAAAAAAAAGAATAATGTCACCATGATGTAATCAGATCTCCAGGAGTCTAGAAGCCATCACTCTAATTAATGATTAAATTTAGTTATTCCATTTGATAAAGTAACATTCAGAAACATTTCCTTGAACCATTCTAAATCTCCAAACATAGATAATAACAAGTTAACAATAATTCTGCCTAACAGGATGAAAGTACCCTTTGTACAATTGAGCGCCCAGTAATATATTCCCCAAAGTTGTAATTGTTCCAGTTTTCTCAGAAGTTCAAATTTCCTCTGATATTCAAGGAAAAAGCTTAGCTGTGAATCCTAGTGAAAGTGAAATAGCAAGTCATACATTACTGATGTACAACGTTAGGCTGTAAATATTTGCATTCCTAAAAGGAAGTCAAGGAGTATTGAGAGGAATAGGGACAAACCAAGCGCAAAGCCAAGCAAGGCAAATAGGAAGGAGTAGTTCAATAGCAGCGATCCAGACTCAAAGTAAAAGGACACGAGGAGCAGAGGACCTCAGCATCTACACCTCTGTGGTCTTCATGTTGCAGACCACACTTCTACTGTCCTGGCCTGGTTCTTCTCACCCACCGTGGCTTTTTCCTGCAGACATTCTTCCTGCCTAAGATCTCACTTCCTGGGTCACCCCTCTCCCCACAATTTGATTCAACTCCTTCTCAATGACTGATTTTTTGTCTTTTAGCATTGGAGTGGAAGCTCTGCTGCCTGCCCAGCCTTCACATGCTGCCTTGCAGTTGAATGAGCGTCACACGGATCACTGCGGTGTCTGCCACCAGCTCAAGCGGCAGCTAGTTAGCTGTGACCTCTGAGAGCCTGACTGCTTGAGAGTGGTGAAGTGAATCTGCAGGAAAGGATTCCCTAGGCAGTGGTTCCAGGGCTCTCCTTTCAAGGGAAAGATTCACAGGTTTGTAGAGTTGAGCCTGTGACGGTAGGGGGGGTGGTCTTGCTGATGCTTGAAATGCCCTCGGCATTTCCTCCTGTGTTTGAAGCATTTGCTTATGGTGTTCCCTTCATTTATTTATCTGCTTATTTATTTGCTGCAATGCTAGGGATTGCACCTTGGACTGTCATAAAGAACTATACTCCTCATCATTCCTTAAATTTTGAGACGAGGTTTTGCTAAGTCCTAAGTTGCCCAGCCTAGCTTCCAACTCAGGATCTTTCAGTTAAGCCGCTGAAAGTGCTAAGAGTTTAAGTGTGCACTACCATTTCAGTGTTGCTTGTTTTCTTTTTAATGGTTCTAATCTTCTCAGCAACCATATCTCTTTCAGCTTCAACTTTAGGTTTGTTTTAATTTTGGAACAAAATTTTCTTTTTATTGTTGTTACCAGAAATCAAACACAAGTCCTTGTGCTTGTGAGCCAGGCACTGTGTCACTGGGCTATATCTCCAGCCATTAAAATTTACATTCCCCAAATATTTGTGTGCTTTTTGCTCCTAATTATCACAAATCACTGGACCAAAAGGAGCCAGGAATATCTATACCACAGCCTGATGGTTGGGTTGCTTTGAAATTTGTGCTACCTGATTTGTGCACCATCCTTAAACTCAACTTCCCCCAAAGTCTCAGGAGCTGGACAAAACACAGTTTTGTTTGTTTGTTTGTTTGTTTGTTTTCAGAGTGCAACATACATGGCAGGTAAGCCAATTCCCAATAGAATCCACATTCCCAAAGAAGTCTCAGGAATATGGCTTTTGCTGTTGGTGTTACTATGAGCATTCTATCTTCTGAACTGTACCCAGAATCAGTCACCAGCCTCTGCTGACCATGTGCCACGGATTCTCTAGGGTACATCTCTAGTCCTGTTTAAACTTCTCTTACAAACAAGTTCCAAGACCTTCCAAAACATTAGGTGCAATAAGAGCAGTGACCCTTCTGCTTGGGGGCCTTCTTTCTCTTTTTAATCTTATGCAGCTTTCTTATCACTGGTGAAAAATAATTAACACAACTTCTGAAGACAAAGTTTAACTCATCTGATTATTTCAAGGGTTTCAGTCCCTATTCAGTGACTCCAAGGCACCAACATCCCAGCACAAGTACACAGGAGAGCAAAGAGGCTCCATCTGTGACAGGCAGGCAGGCACCAGTGCACAGAGGGAGAGGCCCAGCCAAGGGCAGAAACGCCAAAGCGTATCATGGCCCGGGCTCAACAGGGCCACGCCTCCTAACAATAATTCCAAGTATGAACATCAGTGAATTCATCCATCAGTATAGCATCACAGGCCCAAATACTTACCTTAATCCAATCAATTTAACAAAGCTTTATGTTCACATTCACCTCCTGTCTTAGAGATGTTAGAAGTTTGTTACCCTGGAAAAGTGCCAATTAGCTAGAAGAGACTGTCTTCCCAATCATCAAAAAAATTAGGCTAGACTATATGACATAAGCATCACACACATGTCAAGTTTTGAAGATATACATGATGGATCATGTCAGCCTTATTATTGAAAAGTGTGAAATTTGTCCTTCCAGTTTCTTAACAGACTTCCCAGGATAAATATCGCCTTCCAGGTTACTGTTCCTTAAGTGTCTTCTGTCTCTATCTCATTGTGGGGAGGATTTCTAGGTTGACTGAGTATCTTAATTATATCTTCCCAAGAAACAGTAGTGAAAAATTTACTAACACTATTACTTTTGCACTTGTAAATAAGATCTTTTCGTTATGATGTGAGCTTAGTAGTATTTAATCACCAACTATAACAATATAATTGACTTCTAGATTCTTATCTAGGCAGCCTAGATGCATGCAGTACTTCAGGCCTTTTCACCAGTGTTCTTAAATGTATTGATTCTGTCTTAAATAGAATCTTATTTATGGTACATAGGATATTGTTAGTGTGACTACAGAAGCTCCTTACTGCAAAAACTCCCTTCTGTGCACCTCACAGAAAAGCTCTTGGACTTCTTTACCACCAGGAATTGGAGTATGTTCTTTTGACCCAAGGGGCACCTGTTTCGTTTCTTGGATTCCAAAAGAAACTCATACAATAAATTTCTAAGAGTACTGCTGGCACAAAACACATCTTGTACCAAGATAAATAGCACAGTATGGACTAATAAAAGACTAAGAAAGCTAATAAAGCCAAAAGAACACATTAAAAATTTGGTAAATTCACTAAGCCAAAGTGAAGTTCCAGACCAAACTCAACACATTGGGTGACCTCTGAGAGAATCTTACTTTGGTGTCTCTAAACTCATGTTCTGGGGACCCAGGAAAGAATACTCATACTTTCCAAAAAGCATATTTTCTATCTTAAAGAACAGTGCATTTCCTTGCATCTTCCCCTGTTGGCCTCCTCACCCAAAACCATCCTGCTTCCTGGAGTTAAAACTTGGGTAGCCTCCATGGGAAAGAGGTATTTATTTAGAGATCTCAGTTGGTGAAAGAAAGGGAGAGACAGGCTTAGTGAATGGGCTCTTGCAGGAGAATTGCTGCAGAGCCTAATATAGAAGAATAAGAAACAAGGGAGAGAGAAAGATTTACCTTCTGACTACAACCCAGTTCTGGTCTCACACTCCTTTATGGTTGAGGATGTCTCTTGGTTCTTAGTGTATTCTGGGTATCTTCAGTCTTTGATGACAGAAATTTCAGTTGATCAATTTCTACCCTAAATGCAGAAAGGCATCAGGAGAGGACCCATGGAGGATTCTTGTACCTGTCCTGATGTTAAGTCAAATTTTCTAAGCTTACTAGTTGAGTATCTTCTCTTCATTATGAAGTGACACAGTGAAAAGACAACTCAGGTATGTCCCAGGTATCTGACAAGAATAACTTCTGAAAGCCAGATGATACGCATGCCCTGTGGGGTTCCTCCTCTGATTCTTCCCAAATCTTCAAGACCACCTTACAGAGTAGGTGGGAGAATAAGGGAGGAGCTGGCACTATTCACTAAGAGTCTCTACTGAAGAATGGTTTCTTCCGGGTGAGGGTCCACAGTCCAGCTCCCTCTTGGCTATTACTGTTACAGAGCACTGTCCTGCCATACGTCCTCTGTGTGCATTCTGTAAGCAGAGCAGGACCCTTCCAAGTTTTCAGATTCTAAGAGCTCTACTGGTGAAAGTCCTTGGCTGAGGCATGAAGAAACTGTGTACAGAAGCTCTATGCAAGCACCAGAAACCACAGGATTTGTAAACTGTGTCTTTGGGGAAGGGGTGCATGTTTCTTGCATAGGCAGCAGGTGTGTGACATTGAAGGAAGAACACCACGACTCATACTGTCAATGTTTGCGGTGGGATGAAGGTCATCTCGGGGTTCTTTATATGCACTGCTGCCTCCAGAAGGGTAAATGTGAAACTCTCCCCTCACATGTCAAAGTTTTATTATAACAGCAAGTAAAATTAAAGATTTGCTTTAAATTTATGTAAATAAATACTTCTAAGAAAATATAAAGAATTATTTCATGACTGCATTTGTTCAGTTTCTCTGAATTTTCTAATAACTGGTAAAATAACAACAACAACAAAACATCTCTTAAACTCCTAGAGAACCAAACCTGTGTTTTACTAAGAAATTACTCATTTTCCCAACAGATATTTTCATACTGAGCTATTCATGAGTGCTCTATTCATACCTCCCTAACCTTCATTCAATATGCTTTTTATTGTGACAAAACTGTATTTGAGATATTATTTATTTAATGTACCTTTATTTCTCAGAGCAGACCATTTTACTTGAAAATGATATTTTAATCAACCTCATAAATATTTGTCACAAAATTAAATACGTTTACATGCCAGAATTGAAGGTTCTGTACATGGTTTTATGTTGTACTTTTGAGAATTGCAAGGGTATTCTCCTTCCCAGATCAAAGTTCAGTAAACATTTTCCTGGCCTTTATCTGAAAGCTTGTTACTAAAATTGTATCCATAACGTGAATGAATAGCAATAATATTCATGCAGTAAGAGTCCCATATGTTCACCCTTTGTCAATTATTGAAAAATCAACATTTTTATTGCTCTTGCTTGATTTATGAGAACTCCATTGTGAAGTTTAGAAAATGAGTCTATGGATAAATAAGAATGATGAAAATTTCCATCAAATAAAAAACCATCACCTCAACCAATAACCTGAGGGTCTCTAGAGATTTTTATTTTCCAGAAAATCCTGCAATTGAAATCATATGAGATATAGCCATATTAGATTGTGTTTTTTTCATTCAGCAGTATGCATTTAAGGTTCATCAATGCATTTTTATGGCTTAATAGTTCATTTCTTTTTATTGCTGAATGAATTTTATTGTACGAGCACGCCAGTTTATCTTTCTTGCTTACTGAAGTGTTTCTAGGTTGTCTCCAGTTTTTAGCTTTAGCAATTATGATTAAAAGCTCTATAAATATTCATATGCTAGGTTTATGTGGTTGACCTATATTGTGTTTACAGGATCACGCAGAAGACTTTTTCTCCTGTTAAGTATTCTCAATCTTCAAAATGATTGCAACATTTTATGCCTTCACTTGTAAGAATATATTTGCCATTACATTATCCTTAGCATCTGATTTGGCACTACTTTTTGACAAAAAATTAATCATTGTAATATATGTATAGTGGTATTTTATGTCTTTGATAGGTAATGATTTGAACTTAAGCTAATTTTCCCTTTAAAAAAAGAAATATCTATTGCAATTAATTCTATAAATTACATAACTATATCCATATCTGCATTATTATCAGCCAGACAGACAGTGTTATAATTTAGAATATATGCATTGAATCATGTTTTATATATTTGTAACATAAAATTATGGATTTAATGTGTGTGATTCCCATTTTTATGCTGAAGTCCTGTTCTTCAAGGTAATGTTATTAAGAGGTGAAACTGTCCTGTGGTCTCTGGCTCATTACAACCTAGACTTCCTGAGGAAGACTTTTTATTTGTAAATGTTTTTAGTACAACATGATCATGTTTTTCATAGGGATTTGCTCTTATAAAAGTGATTCTGGGACTGGGGAGATAACTCAGTGGTCTAAGTGCCTGCCTGGAAAGAACAAGGACCCAGGTTTTATCCTCCCAGTACTGCATGCCTTGTTGTTCTGGGCATCCCAGCAGTGCCATGCCAACCACTCAAAGCAGTGTGTGGTGTCACATGGCTATAATTCCAGTGCTAGGCAGGCTAAGACCAGAAAATCACTGAGTCTAAGCTGTGTGATATACCCTGTACCAAAAACAGACAGACAGATAGAAGTTCCATTTCTATTCCTTGCTCTTTTCAACATGTAAGGGTGGTGCAAGTGGTCATAGTCTGAGATCTTAAGAGATAATCAATGTCCAGGTAATGTGGTTTAGGGCTTCTCAGCCTGTAAGACTGTGAGAAATACATTTCAGTTGCTTAAAACATTGTATTTGGTTAAAGAAACCTGAATAAACAAAGATGAATAATATAATGAATTTATGCTTGCGACTATGCGACTATATCTAACCAATGGTCTTTCATCAAGGCTATCAGAATTATTTAATAGTTTCATTCCATACTTTTTATTGTGCAGTCTTTAGGTTCTCATCAAAGATATTTACCATATTCCTACTCTTTGCCTCTGACTAGGGAGGTTACACTAAACCTACAGGTATAGAACAGTTAGGCTAGGGGACAAATCATTGAGCTTTTATCAATCTCATTAAAGCCATCAGTAGCACTTGAGTAGATAAAATTGAGCAAGGATTGGAAGGAAACCTAATAACTTAGAATTTTAGGAAGCTTTAAAGCAAGAAGAAAGTCAAAGGAATATATATTTGTTTTAAGGTTTCTTTATGCAATGATAAGAAATTTTGTTAAATGATATTTTCAAAAAATAAGATTAAAAATTTACAAGGAAAAGATACTAATAATTACCTTCACAAATATAGAAAACTCCTATTTCCATTTCAAAATTAGTTCTTAAAATAGTTCTGGTATACCTTACTGAATAAGTGATTACAGTATAACTAAGAGATAGTTAATTTTAAAAATGTTCAAAGTGGGTTAAATAAAACTACTGTTCCTTACTGAAACACAGATTTCATACTGTAAGAATACATTAAGTTCGATTTTTTTTCTCATTAAACATTGTTTTAATGGGTCTCAAAATTCTATGACAGATTTTTGGTCAAGTTGTTTCCATTAAAAAGTATTGATTTTAAAAACTAATAACTTAAAAACTGCCACACGAAAAAAATTGTCCACAAAACATTCTCCTTTCCTTCTGAAGGTTTTATGATGCATTGTTATCATTAACCAGTCTTTCACTATTAAACTTAAATGGCCACTGGGAGAAACAGTTCTGAGACCAGCCTTCCGCCACTGATTAAGACTGGGGTGGCAGGTGTTAGGGGTAATATTCATTTAGCCTTCTGAGCTTTCTGGGCAGACTTGGTGACCTTGCCAGCTCCCTCAGCCTTCTTGTCCACGGCTTTGATGACGCCCACAGCAACTGTCTGTCTCATATCACGAACAGCGAAACGACCCAGAGGTGGGTAGTCAGGGAAGCTCTCGACACACAGGGGCTTGCCTGGAACCAGGTCAACAATGGCAGCATCACCAGATTTCAAAAACTTGGGCCCATCTTCCAGCTTTTTACCAGACCGGCGATCAATCTTTTCTTTCAGCTCAGCAAACTCGCAAGCAATATGAGCTGTGTGACAATCCAGAACAGGGGCATAGCCAGCACTGATCTGGCCAGGATGGTTCAGGATAATCACCTGAGCAGTGAAACCAGCTGCTTCCGTTGGTGGATCGTGTTTGCTGTCACCAGCAACATTGCCACGGCGGACATCTTTGACAGACACGTTCTTGACGTTGAAGCCCACATTGTCCCCAGGAAGAGCTTCACTCAAAGCTTCATGGTGCATTTCAACAGACTTGACTTCAGTC